>KZ806930.1:909306-923308 GCA_000696205.2 Oncopeltus fasciatus | reverse complement strand
ATATATATACATACATATGTGTCATTTTGCAAACCGTCGAATGATATTTAAGAAATTTTATAAACATTTTTTTTTTTTTTTTTGTGGTATTTAATCCCACGTAAATTTTAATAATTTTTAGTGCAAGGGAACAGAATAAAAAATCTAAATGCCCCAGCCAGGACTCGAACCTTGATCTCCTGCTATCCGGGCCGGTGCATTTACCATTTATGCTACCGGGACCAGTCTGATAACACTGCACAACAAAAAAATATTTTTTGTATGTTTCCTACACTAAATTAGTCTATTTCTACTAATTTTGGGGCGATAAAAACGAAAATAACATTGAAAAAATTTTATTAGCTCTGGTTTTTGAGATATACAGCACTTAATCTTAAAGAGTAGTTATACTATACGTGAAAAGTGAAAGTACAAAAAAACAATATTGTTATGTTTCTTTTTGAATATTTTAAGTACAAAATTGATAAAAAAAAACATTATTCTTAGTGTTTTGACAAATAAAAGAGGTTTGTACCACCAAATTTCAATTAAGTCAATCCGATGTATTGTAAGATGGCTGTCGTTTAGCTTGTCTTTTATAAAACACTTCTGGAGCATCCCTACACACAGACCAGCAGTAGTCTGCAAGCTGAGATATTTTCACATCATGTTTTAGAAGATTCCACTGTTGTAGTCTTGACCCTAACAGCTCAGCCTTTTCCTTAGACAAGCCAAGATCTCTTATAAGGTCACTCAACTCTCTCATACCTTATATTCTCCGTCTTCATTGGTTTCTGTACACCATCTCCCGTTGGCAAGTGCTTTCGGACATTGTCCATCTTCTGGCCGAATACATACGTTCACTGTCACGGTCCGTATTCAACAAGAGTTGAATTCCGTCTCGCAATATGACGGAACAAGAATTACAACATATATGAGGAGACCCTGATTTATCTTGGTCCCCAACTTTTACACCAAAATAATGTTCATAGGCAGTCTTAATGATAGGTGACATTTTACGTATCTGAGCCTTAAATGTTATTTCACCACATATATAGCAAAAGCTATCGACAGAATTCACACACTTTCGAGGCATTTCAGATCAGCACTCAAATTAATTTAAAAATCAACTTCACACATAATTTCAATAGCAACCACGTGCGTACAATTGACAAACTCACAAAGGTTATGTTTACTACTTATGAACAGCTGATGAGAAGGGTGTTATGTAAACAAACATGTGTACCAACTGTTGGTGATGAAATATTTCATTTGTTGAAAACTCAATATATATATAATAGAATGATACTATATCTTGAAAACAAGAGCTAATATATAATTTTTATGGTCATTTTCGGTTTTAACACGTGGAAATACATTAAAATCAGATAATTTCAACCCCGAAACAAAAACTTTGTTGTTCAGTGTAAGTTATTAAAAAACACTAGTGTCGAGAGTCTAACCCCCGAGGCAGTGGAATACATCGTCTTATGCTCGAAGGAGCTGACATTGTCAAACTCTCGTTATTTACTTTTAAATTTTAATTTTATAATTTCATTCCAAGACCTTAAAGGAATTCATTTTTTTTATTGAAATTGGATGAGGGAAAGAGAAGGTAGGGAGACAAAAAATCTTCATTGTTATTTTAGTTATATATAAGTTTATAGAACATAATATAGTCATGGCGCCTATTTATAAGGGGATCCTTGTGCCAATGGTTCAAAACTCGCTTTGGCCAAGCTTTTATCGTTAAATAAAAGCTTGTTCTGAGCCATGAATGTTTAGAATGGGGTGGTCACCTGTGGATGGTAGCTCCTCCCATAACCATAAGTGAAAAAGGGAGGTTAACAATTATTATTAAAAAAAAAACATGATAGACGTAAATGTTATTGTAAAAGATTTCCTGTACTACATTAGAAATGATATCAAATAAATGTTATTTAAATTTTAAATTTAATTTACAATCTGGAGAGAATAATGAGTTCAAAAGGTATGGCATTGCTCTACACTAACCTTTTCGTTAGTGAGTTCGAAGCCTGGCGGAACCTCTCACCCACATAAATGTCCTAGGCGGTGTGTTGGTAGCCGACATTCAACTCCCTTCTCCAGTAGAACGCTCAGTGTATGATCGCCTTCTATGGCTGACTTGCCTTCTGGTACGGTCCAACTATCTGCCTGGTAGAGTCTATTATAGAGGGTTCTCAAGAGGATGTTTGGGTACTGGGCCATTTAGGGTGGGCCAACCACCATTGTCTCCTATCGTGAAGATCGGGCATGTTGTGTCCTTGCTCCATTCCTTGGGCATATTCTCAGCGATTCAGATTTGCGGGATAAGATTGTGAAGGGTCTCTGAGTCCTCCTCTGCCTGATTCCTCTCATACTCTTCATTGAGGAGGTCCTCGGAGTGTTTTGACCAGATCTCTGTACCTCCTGTTTCTTTTTGAGCGACCGACCTTCTTCGTCCCTGCAGGCAATACTTTTGCGTTGAAAGGCTACTCTTCGCGATTGACGCGCACTCTATCTCTTTGTTAGTTAGACTTATTTAAAACTGTAGAAGCAACATATTTTTGGTTGAAATTAGATAATGGGGAGTGGTGGTTTAGAAGAACACGAAATATTATAATATTGGAATCTTCATTTTTGTTTGAGATATGAAAAACTTTGTTGAACGTAAAATGTACAAAATGTTTATTCCAATAAAAAATAAAAATCATTTCAGCAATATTTAAAACTTATATTCCATAACATATAATAAAATATAAAAAAACACGCTTATTAAGGAAGAAATTTTCTAGTGTATCCTTAACGGCTGAGTACTTCCCCAAAAAGTATACAACCATATTTAGTGGTCCCACTTTTACGCACATAGGACCTTCCCGTTTTTGGGACAAATTTCAACATTTACTCTGATTTATTTCCATTTTTTATGAATCATACTATATATATTTGTTTTCTTAGATACTTTTTGACAGATATCTGTATTTAAACGCTTCATGCCAAGTAATGTTTCAAAATCTAAAAATGTGACTACTAGAAAATTTATGCAAGCACACAAGCATGGACACACTTGCTCCCATATATAATTATATGAATTTTAGTGACTAGAATTTTTGTATCTTTATGTAACATAGTAGCAAATGTTAAATATTTCCTTTAGAAAAATCGTTAAGAGAATCACCTCAATAGCCACATTTCATTTAAGTTCACAAAACAATAAACTTTAGCATTTTAAAACTATTATTATGTTAGACCATTAGTTCATGAAAGTATTTATTTCATTTTGCCTTTTTTGTCATCAAGTCCTTCTAACAAATTTAGTACCCCCCCCCTCACTTTATGTTCAAACAATTAAACTTAATTCGCAAAAGGAAAAATTTTTTTGATCAGACAAACTTTAATTTATAATTAAAATTATATTCTTTATTCATTGATTCATATCAATTTCCACTTTGTACATTGGTAAATTTTTAGTTTTTGTAGAGCCTGGAGCTTGTTGATTGTCATTGTCAGTATAGCTTTGCAGGTTATTGTGCAGTATTAACCTTCTTGTTAGATTTTGTATAGCTTTTCTCACTCATTTAGATATAAACTCTCTTTTATTTCAAAATGGTAATTTTAATGTGTTATGTTTAATTTCAGCTTTCGTATTTTTATATTTACGGTGCATTTCAATTAATTTCAAATATTTCTTTGTTTTACAATTAGCGTGTTCTTTTCTCATTAAAAGTTTGTTTTGAGATAATGCTTTCTTATAGAATTCATTATACTATTAATAAACATTTTAAAATAATTTATTTGAATGGAACAAACAGTTTCTTGGATGGTTTGTTTAAGTAAACATGTTTGTTATTCTAGGATGTTTTCCTGATGGTTCGAAGAAAAAAATTAACAATTTTCACTGATTGTAAGGACAATACTTCGGTGCTGGAATTAAAAAGAATAATTGAAGGTACGTTAACCAAAATATTAACTAAAGTTGACTTTTTTTTTTCCTTTTCTTAAATTGCATTAATAAATATAAATGCTTTCAATGTTTAGGTATACTGAAAGTTCCTCCTACAGACCAGCAGTTATATAACAAAGATAATTATATTATGGTTGATGAAAAAACTTTGCAAGATTATGGAATGACTTCTAATGTTGCTAAAGCTCAGTGCCCAGCTACTGTAGGCTTAGCTATCAGGTAATAACTTCCAAGCATTCTGTATCCTATGTAACTTATTGGAATCATAGTTTTGCAGGTCTTTAAAAATGTATTTAATGTACTATTGATTAAAAAAAATTAAACTTTTTTTGAATTAATGGTTCAAATAATTCCCAGATATATTAACTAAATATTTTGTTTCAATAAAAGGGTTGTGATAATTATCAGAATATGCTCTCCTAATCATTGTGACTAAAATTTTTTCTTACTTTAGTAATTTCTAATAATAATCATTCTGGTGTTATTTATGCCCTTTAAGTAGCCCTTTCTTTGCTGATATTTCATTTCATTTTATTATATATATGTATATATATATANTATATATAGGTTAAATTTTAAAATAGAAACAGTCATATATATATTTTTATTAATATTAGAATTGATGTTTATTAATTAATGTTAGAGTTATTAATATCAGTGGAAATGATTCCAATGAAATCATTAAAAATAATTTTTAAGAATTAAAATGCAATCATTAAAAGAGGTGAAAACTTTCTTATACTGTCTGACCTCTTTCTTCTTCCAATGACAACTGCAAGGCTTAGCCTTTTCTAAAGGATTAGGGTAATATGAATTTATAAGCATTAAAATTGAGTTTTATTTCTTCTACAATATTTATTTTTAATTTTTGTAATCAGTTTTGGAAGACTTGCACATTAATACAAATCTTATGAGATAGGAGGGTTAGAAATACGAGAAGGAGTGATGTTTATATACCCTCATTCTTTTATTTCTTTCCTGTCCTGCCCCATACATAATAAACCACATTCTATTCAAAATATATATATTATGCATTTATCACTTATGTTGTATGATAAATGCGTGACCTGTTTATCGGCTTTATTTGGCTTGAAAATTTATGGCAATTTCACAGAGTATTTGTGATTCTATGTGCTACCCTACTTTTGCACTTTAGCAGTTTAGAGTCAACCTTCTTTGATATTTTCTTGAAATATTGAAGAGCATAGAAAATATTTTGTCTTGATTTTCTGTTTTATAACTATGTTTTTAAAATATTTTGAAATGAAACTTTTACTGTTTACTCTAAGATGATTTTAGTTGGGGTTCGGTCAAGGTAGATCCAAAATTACTCCTAATTGTTCTTGTTAATTTGTTTTATTTTTCTTGTTGTCATTAAACTTACCTATCTAAATATAGAAATAAGTTGAGAGGGAAATTAACATTTGTTCGATGTATAAAGAAAATATACTAGAATAATGGGTATAGAGGAACAAACAGCCTCACTCCCAACATTATTATTTGGAACACTGTAATAAAATAAAATTCTTTAGAATTAGTTAAAAGTTCCAAATTTAGGTACAGTTTATGGTTTGAACTACAAGGCAGATAAAATAGTGTCACTAAGTAGCCTTGCTACCAGTCTTTTGTTGCTAAAACCCCAGCTAGAAAACTGCATTATAGTATTTTAAGGAACTGCCCTATTTAACTGGCATTCTCCTCCAGCAAAATTATGCACTTTTAATTACTTTTGACTATTTGTTGGACATTTCTTCTTTAATCACAATCCTTGTTTAGAAATTACTTGATTAAAAGTCAGAAATTATTTTAAGGGTATGAGGGAGATAAAAGAGTATTGTGAATTAATAGAATAGGAATAAAACTTTAAAATGTTTCACATGGAGCTAACAGACTAAAATTTAAAAACAAGAACTCACTTGATAAAAATACTTCTATACACTCATGAATAGGAACTCCAATCTTACAATAAAAACAACTGATGCTCTACAAGTTATTACTACAACCAATTTGGAATTACAGTGTAGAAATCTGGGGGGCTGTCAAGCCTTCCAACATCCAAAGAATCCAGTCCTTTCAATCAAAAACCCTCAGAATAATCACTAATGCTCCCTGTTAGAATCTTATTCCTCCCTTCACCTCGATTTTACTATCCCTTTCGTTCAAGACCTCATTTCCTCCAGCTTCAACCTTTTCAACGGTAAACTGCCCTACCATCCTAATCCATTGGTATAGATCCTGTCCTCCAACTCCAAACCCTAAAACCTTCCTATTCTAAGATGATTTTAGTTGGGGTTCGGTCAAGGTAGATCCAAAAAACACAAATTTAAAAAATGTATTTTTTAATAAAGGTTATCTGCCAACGTTTCGGCTTACATTGTAAGCCATCTTCAGGGCTGTAGAAATACAATGTCATGAGAATACAATAATAACAATTCTCTATTATACTAATTTCAATTATTATTGTATTCTCATGACATTGTATTTCTACAGCCCTGAAGATGGCTTACAATGTAAGCCGAAACATTGGCAGATAATCCTTTATTAAAAAATACATTTTTTAAATTTGTGTTTTTTGGATCTACCTTGACCGAACCCCAACTAAAGTCATCTTAGAATAATATCTACGGTCAACAAACTCTCCTTTTTGAACCTAAAACCCTCCCTGTTACTCAAACGAAGCTGGCCTGGTGACCTCCTGGGTACATAGTTTGTATTTAATTTGATAGTGATGTCATTGTTCACCTTCTCTCCTCATGCAATTTTCATTTTGAAAATGATAATTAATATTTTAAAAATGGTTTTATTTAATTTTTTATTAGCTGTTAAATCACTTAATAGTATTCAACTAATCCTCTATCACTATATGATAATATACCACCCTACGACAATAATATACCAACCACAAGTAATATTAGGGTATTATTCTATAAGAAATTATAGAATTGAATTCAGGAACTTTATCTATGCTGTTGAATGTTTTATGGTTACAAAGTTTTGTAATATTAACAAGAAATAAATATAATTTAATATTACTAAACAATTAATGAGAGGGAATAGAAGAAAAAATCTATCTGTCCCAGCCAGGACTTCAACCTGGATCTCCTTCTTTTTGGGCCGGTGTGATTCCATTACACAAGCATAAGACGATAAATTCTCATGGGTCAGGCTAGTGTGTTGGGAATTTAATAAGTTTTCTAGCTTTTCCCGGTGGTGTAATGGAATCACACCCGCCCGGAAAGCAGGAGATCCAAGTTTAGTCCTGGCTGGGACAGATAGATTTTTTAAAACTATTCCCTCTCATCAATTGTTTAAAATTTACATGGGATAATAAACCACAACTAAATTAATATTTATAAATGAAAATTAAGAAAAAGCAAGTAACGGGAGTTGATTAATAGCTAGAGAATGTCAGCTTCTTCGAGCATGAGACGATGTATTCATCATTCTCATGGGTTAGGCTCTCGCTATAAATTATATAAGTTATCTAGCTCGTCCCGGTTGTGTAATGGAATCACACCCGCCCGGAAAGCAAGAGATCCAGGTTCGAGTCCTGGCTGGGACAGATAGATTTTTTTATTCTATTCCCTCTCATTAATTCTTTAAATGTATGTGGGATAATAAACCACAACTAAATTAATATTTATAATGAAAATTTAAAAAAAAGTAAATTACGAGAGTCGATAAATAGTTAGACAATGTCAGCTCCTTCGAGCATAAGACGATGTATTCCCTCTCATTAATTGTTTAAAATTTACGTGGGATAATAAACCACAACTAAATTAATATTTATAACATTACTAAATTTTATCTATTACATCCTTTGTTAAATTTTAAAAATAGAGTTATGAAAATAGTTACACAACATGATGTGTACAACATAATTTTCTAATATTTACATTCTATAACATTTTACAAAAAATGCATATTAAGGAAAATTTTGAGATGTGATTTTAAGGGCTGGATGGATCCTTTTAAATGACAGAAAATTTTAACTAGAATCAATATTTTGGTTTTCTATGGAAAACTGTTGAATTGGTTTCATTTTTGACTGTGATTGAGAGGGGGTTTAAATGATGAAACAATTGAATAATTGTTAATCAAATAATCATTGTTATAACTTGGTTAATGTTAGAACTTTATAAAGCATATAACTTATTTTTCTGGTATTTGTGTTCCTTAACAGGTCTAAGAAAAATCCATGTTAAAGAAGATAATTATGAATTCTGAATCTTGAATGTTTTCCCCATTCTTTATTACTGGACAGTCTTCATCTAAGCTTTGCTATCTAAACTCTTGCATTCATCCTCCTCTCTGGTCTTAAAAATCAAAATAGTCATTTATTCTTATCTGTTTCAGTCATTTTTAATATAACACGAGAAATCTGCCGAGTTTATACTGCTGCTGTGTGACACATTTTTCATATATTTTTTGAATTTAAAACTCCAACTTAACCTTGGGTTTCTGCGTGTATTTAGATAGCTTTAGATTGTTTTAATAATTCAAAGCAATTTGATATTAAATAGTGTATTAGTGCTAAATTATTATGTTTTACTTTATTTTGAATAATTATATCTTCGGCTTGTTTTTTAGATGTGAAACTGGAGAATTTGAACCTCTAGAAATAGCTCCTCTCTCCCCACCACCAGATTTACCATATGTCATGAAAAACCAAGAAGCTAATGGTCAAGAACAAGCATCTTGAATTACTCGCCTTGCAAATTTTTGTTTATTTCTCGCATAAGTGTATTTATATTTTATTTATGCTCGATTGAGTTTTTTATTTGCTAAACTTCCAAGTATGTTCGCTTTCACATTCTTGGAAATATCTGTAAAATTTAAATATACTTGATTTAAATGTGAATATACATTTACACATTTGTAGATTTTATTTTTGTCTTAGTTTTTTTTCCCCCAATTATAATGCATAATTATTCTCAATTGTATTTTGAAAGGATGTTGGAGAATTGTTGATAGTTTTACTATGAATTTCATTCAAATCTCTTTCAATTTTCAATTTTTTAGCCAATTAAATCATACTTAAGAAGAAATTTCTGAACTACCAATTCTGTATCTAGATACTAGGAGCTAGCTATAATTTTCTGCATTGTTTTTAAAAAATGAAGAGAAAGAAAAATATTTATCTCTAAATATCTAATAAGTGATTCTTACTTTGGAGTACTTCAAGAATCTAGAACTTATCTTGTTTTTAGTTGTTAAAGATGTAAATCTCATAGCTGGTACAGAAGATGGCAAGAGAAAAAGTGCATGTACTAACCTTATGTTATGTGTGGTTTCATTAGTTATCACTGTACATTTATATTTATCGTTCGATACATATGTTTAAGAGCTCAGTCTATTATATTCTGGAAAGATTTCTTTTGATATGTGAAATTCATCTTGATTAGTTTCTTCTTCTTGTTGAAGATAAGTTGTAAGTGTCACTTTGTAGGTAAACATTTAAGAAATTCAATAATATAAAAAAAACTATATTGTATTTTGGATTTTTAATTAAAGTATTTCTCTGATTATTAAAATAAAAGTCTTAAATGTTCTCTTTTCCTTTTGTAAAACTTTTTCCTTATTTTTGTTTGGTTACCATTTTATGCATTTGTAAATTATAGTGTTTATGGATATAATTTTCATCTTATTATGCCTTTAATTTATTTTCCATTAAGTTGTATTATATTTCAAGTTTGCTTTTGTCATTGAAAGTCAATACCCTTATTTAATTAAATGAATCATGAAAATCAATACCTTTATTTTGATTATCTAAAATCAGTTTCAAAAAATTAAATGTAGAAAACTTAATTATTTTATGTTATTACTTATTTTAACTGTAAGGTGTGTGTAAAAATTATATTTTTTTTATTTCAACTGTAGTCCTTTTGTAATAGTCCACATTAACATGTGAGAATGGTCGGGGTTTCGGCCAGGAAGAAAAAATATACACCAAAATTTGGAGTAATATTTTTATTTATGCCAACGTTTCGGCTTACCTAGTAAGCCATCATCAGGGCAATGGTGTTGAGTGGAGAAATCTCCCCAGGGCAGTGTCTGTTCACATTGAAACTGCAGGAACAACTGAGTCTTCCTTCCTGAGTTCTTCCTGGCCGAAACCCCGACCATTCTCACATGATATTCGAGACGGCCAACTAACCATCAACCATTTCTACTCAACATAATCAACGGGGTGCTTCAAACACCAATACACACTCTTCACTACACCGCAGACCCTTCACTCGCTCCCAGATTCACAGGACCCTGCTCACCCCCTCTATCAGAAGCCCAAATGTTACACCTCAAGAAAGATCGTCCAGTACAACAAACACCTGCCAGTCCACATCTCCACTCATCTCTCACACTCACCATGGCGTAATTTCACAAGACTCACCACACTCAACAGCCCTGATGATGGCTTACTAGGTAAGCCGAAACGTTGGCATAAATAAAAATATTACTCCAAATTTTGGTGTATATTTTTTCTTCCTGGCCGAAACCCCGACCATTCTCACATGNAAAACCCAGAATGCTTAAAATCTATAAAAAAAAAACAACAACAAAAAACAAGACAATTTACAAAAATGTATGCACGCACACATATAAGGTTATAAGGATATATATATATATATATATATATTTTTTTTTTTTTAATGTGAGGTATATCATTCTGACTTTTAAAGGTGCAGAATTGAGGTAGGTAAAAGGTGAGCCATGCTACTAATGTAATAGATGATTATCCTCATTTTTCTTTGTGAGCCCTAATGTGCCTCACGTTTTTTTAAGTTTGAAGAGTCTTAACATCTAACCAGCGAGTTGTATTGTATAATATTGCTATACTTCTAGCTTTTTATTTTTATTAGTTTGAGCTTTATGGTTATTTCAATTGAGATGTGTTAAATTATTTTATTTAAAGAAATTAAAGCATTCTTTATATTTTTTGTACAATTATTAATACTTCAGGGCAAATAAAAAGTCATTCATTGTTGATTTTTTTAAGGGATACAGTATTTATTTCGACTAAGATTACATTTGCTTTATTAAAGCCCAAAAAATAAACATTGTTGAAAGAGAGGAATTTCAATTTGAGTTGGTTGGCTTTTGCTCGTAACATGACGAAGAGTCATATAAATAAGGGTAATGAATTCACAACAAAAAAAAAAAGCAATACAATTGGCTCTTAAGAAACTTGGTTTTATAAGGAAATCAATATTTTGTAAATATAAAAATGTTATTAAATTGTACAGGCTGATAGTAGTAGTACTAGGCCTTTTGGATCAAAAGAAAAGTCTCTTGCATTCAGATGATAATAGTTGCGTTTTAATTAAGGAAATCAATGGCTGCAAATTTATTCAAGTAAAATAGTTCTTTCGCGATATAAAAAAAAAGTACCATAGTTTTTGTGGTATTATCACTTTGAAATACTTAGATATTTAAAATCCGTTACTGTTAGTTCTATTTGGTCTCTCTTGACTCCTGGCCTGAAACTTCATCTTTCATGCTAGCTTTTTTCACTTTAAATATAGTAGGACTTTATATGTGTAGCAGTTGTGCTCAATAATCTAGCTGTTTTTCTACTGAAATTATTTTAATTTATATGGATTTTTATGTGTACGTTGTTTGCCATAATAATTAAACAGTTTTATTGTGATCTCCATATCAGTCTTTTTCAAAATTAAAATTTCAAATGAAAATTAAATTTAAAAAATAACATTATTTTGTTAATGAGTTGTAGATTTCATAACAAATTAAAAGAAATATTTAAAATTGCAATATTTTATTTTTCCCTTTTTTTTGTTCTTCCTTTAAGTATGTTAACTATTTTTGGTGTCATGAGATTTGAAAAAAATATTTTTACTGAGCCTACCTACTAAAACCAAAAGTGATAATCACTTAATATATATTACATACACGTATGTGTATTTCTGTCAACCCTCTAAACACCACAGTTTTTTTTTAAATGAAATTAAATGCATCGCTTTTAAATAATAAAAAAAAAGGCTGAGTTGATTGGTCTTTCAAGTTTCATTTTTAACTTTATTTATTCTTAAATCTTAGCATCTTTGTACTTCTTTATTCTTTCCAATGTACATCTTAATTGGAACATGGAAAATTTGCTTTGTTTTTGAAGCTAGTGTTAGGCCACTTGAACGGCCTATCAAATATTTTTTGTCTTTTTCAATATAATATCAAATAAAAGAGAATGATTTCATAGAATGAGCCGAGAATAATAAATACTATGAAATTAATGACACAAAAAGAAAATTCCAGCAAAATTATTTTCTGTTTTTTATCCCAAATTATACTAGATTCCTAAATCCCTTCTTTTCATTAGTTTTGCCTTACTTTCACTTACATAATCTTTGAATAATTCTGCTGATGAATAGAGTGTTATTTATTGTATTCGATATTTGAAGTATATTGAGGCCTCTGTTCAGATTTTCAGTTATCTTGAATTGTCATGCTGGGGTTGCACTAACTAAGTGAATCCTGTTTTTCACCTGATATATGTTTGTCTTTGAACATTTCATGTCATGTAATCTTTCACATTTATACCTTTTATTTATGAATTTCATTGGACTAAATAAAATATTATGCCCACTGCAGCAAGTCGTCAAAACTTTTATATTCATACTTTACATTTCAAGTAATCCCTTTCTCCAATTTTGCTCTCTAAAAATCTTAGTTTTTCAAATAATATTTAAAAGTAATGTGCCAAATTTCAATAAGAAAACAACTGATTAATTTAAGTTCAAATGGAGAATTTTTGACCAAAAGAGATTATTAGTAGACTTTTTTGTTTGGGTTCAGTGAAGATTGATCCAAAACATACAATTTAAAAAATGAGTATTTTTTTATTTTCTGCCGATGTTTCGGCTTAAATTGTAAGCTATCTTCAGGGCAATCATGAAGGCGAGAGGGGCATCATGCCACCTGCATGAAATGTTAATGACTGCATTTGATGGTGACACGACAGTCGTGAACATTAATTCAGGTGACATGAGGCCCTCTGGCTTTGATGGCTTACAATGTAAGCCGAAATGTCAACAGGTAATACAAAATACACATTTTTTAAATTGTATTTTTTGTATCAATATTGACAGAACCCTCCCCCCCCCCAAAAAAAAAATTACCAACTGATTGATTGTTCTTTAAGGCTAAACATTTATGGTTCAGGTAATTCCCCAATTTTATATGTTCACTTTTGCTCCTAAAATATGTCTTTTATCTACCTACAAAACTGTGTTGAGTTTCATTACTTTAAATATTACGCCTGCTGGCACTGCAAGTAATCTCCCACTCCAAGTGGTGCACTTTTGCTGAATAATTAACTTAGCTTTTTGTTTTGGATTTACAGATATATATATATACGGCTTACCTAGTAAGCCATCATCAGGGCAATGGTGTTGAGTGGAGAAATCTCCCCAGGGTGGTTGTTCACATTGTAAACTGCAGAAAACAACTGAGTCCACATTAACTTAACATGCTAGGTTACTAGGGTACTAGTAAACATACAGACACCATGTGTGTGAATATATATATATATTTGGTATTATTTCTCTCGCTTGAATATAATTTAAAAACATGAAGAATATATAACCAATGTGGCCTAATATGTAGTGTCATTTTTTTTTTTCAATAAAGTTTTTTTTTTTTCCAATTCTCACATGAATTGTCAGTGACCTCCCATTGGCTGAGCATTCTTCTGATGGTATTCTAATATTGGATTGTGTCTTTAAACAGATCTTTAATGTAGTATTCATTATTCAGTATCTTATATCTATGTTTAATTTGTATTTAAATAACTTCCCTGTTTTCGTGAAGGTTTGTTTTTTACATTCCACTTGCATATTATCCAGTTTTGAATATTTAGTAAACTTGTTGAATGAATTCATCTGTATTTTGAAAAGATGTTTTTTAACTGACAAATTAAGTGAAATGAAATATTTAATTTTATTAATTAAACAATTGCATTTGTACACTTTTCCTATTAAAAAAGAAAAAGTTTTTTATATACAGTTGGTGTAGTAGTCATCTCTCAATTTTTTGAATATATATATA
>KZ806930.1:884765-908879 GCA_000696205.2 Oncopeltus fasciatus | reverse complement strand
GTGGTGTAACGGTCAGCATACCAGGCCCGGATAGCAAGAGATCCAGGTTCGATTCCTGGCGAGGACGGATAGATTTTTTTATTCTGTTCCCTCTCATGAATTATTTATAATTTACGTGGGATAAATAACCACAACCTAAATAAAATATTTAAAAATAATAATTTTTACTTAAAAATTAACTTCATTTCCATAGAACATATTGCTTACATATAAATTAATTGCCAATAAATGACTAGCATGGAAATACACATAAACTTCCTAAATAAACTGAGTGGATATTGTAGAATATTATAAACAAACCAGGTATTATTTAGTTTAGGCTCTACTTAACATAACATTGAAAATGACTATATGATAACAAATAATTTCAATGCACACACACATAAGCTAACATACTGATTGTCTAAAGCAGCATTCTGTTTTGTAAATATATTAACATGGAATTTGAAAATTTTTGAATTTGAAGGTTAAAAATTGGTCACAGGGGAAATTTTTTTATTTTTAAAAATTTTTATATTTACTTAGTTATTTGCTTGTATAGTCACTTTCTCTTAAGATAATCTGTAGCACTTCTTAAATTTTTCTTCATTTTTATAAATTAGAATTTATGTTGATGTTAAGTAGTTCGAAAAATTCTGGTTAACAATAGTTCAAGGATTATCATTTAATTGGAAAAAAATCTGTGTGTATATGTATATTTGAGTTACTCTATAAGATGTCTACAATTACTCTTTTAAATAGCAGAAATTGATACAAAAGTAAGAATTAGGAAATTGATCATGCAAAAAAAAAAAAAAATTGGATAAAAGAATTCAGAGAAAGAATTTGCATATTGCCAAAAGGTGACTTTTACTCCAAAATGTGAAAGATCTATAAATACTTGTTCATTGATCTACTTGTTTCAGACTTCAGTAACATTTACTATTCTTTCATCATTAGCTCAAACTGACTTGGTCCATCTTAAAGTAACTTTGAAAGAGAAAGATAAGTGCCAATGTAAATTTTATTAGCATTGTATATGCTTCTGAAAAGGGTTTTTAAGTTATGTTATTTATGTTTGAGTTATAAATTAATCTAGTTATAAAATTGGTTTAATATTTACTTTTCTTACTTCATGTACCCAAGGTAAGGAAATCTTAAAGTAATCAGCTGAAAAATTCAGGATGACTTTCATTATATATATGAGTATAGTTCTCCTGAACCTAAAACAGTATTTTTAGAAACTGGTTCATACATGTGTGTCACTAAACAAAATTGTACTGAGGGCTGTCAAAAAAACATTTTGTAGGGTGATGGCCTCCAACGCTTAAGCAAAAAAATGGACTCCCTTTGCACAACACCCTTAAAATCTTCTATTGTAGACTATAAGATCTCTAGTCTACAATAGAAGGTTTTATTGCTGTTGTGCAAAGAGAGTCCATTTTTTTGGTAGGTTCTATGTGTTATTCTACTTCCAAACATAAATAAAAAAGTGGACACCCCTTTGCAAAACAGCCTTCAAACCTTCTACTGTAGACTAGAGATCTTAAAAAAGATCTGAGAGATTTTGATATTATCATGGAATAAATATTCTGGAGCCTTTTTAGCATTCCCATGTGGATAGAAAACAAAATAAAAGAAAAAAAAATATATTTCCCTCCTACATATTAATACACAGGCTAAATAGTTCATAATAAAATGCAATGTAATACAATGTGAATTTTTTAATTAAATTTAGGTCTTTGAAACAGTAGCTGAAACTTTACTTTTACTTCCTAATGCAGTGAGCACAAAGAGCTACTGCTCCTGGTAGATTCTTTTTCAGTCAAATTTGAACAAATGCATAAAGAACAATATTGCTATAGTATGAGGCTGATGACAATTATCTATGACTGGTCTAACACTGGACAGCTCTAAGCGAAGTTAGAGGCTAGTAGAATTATGGGTGAGCTATGTTAAAGTCAGGAGATCAAGGTAGACTTGACATGATGCCTACATATTTTCAGATCTTCAATGACCATGACTTACTTTTTTGAAGTTTATAAATCCCCAACCAAATTAAACCTTCAGAAATTTAAGAGTACTCCATGAGATTAAGTGATATAAAAAATAAGGAACTAAATACATAAGATAAAAATATTAAGACCCCTTCCCTTGTTTAGCTATGAGTTATGCGCAGTGTACAAAGCATGAAAAAAAAATCAGATAAGAGATTATTTATTATCTATCATATATTTTCTTTGAAATTGAATATGTATATATATATATATATATTGACAATGGAAATAAATATAAATGCTAAATGCACTTAACACTAAACTTAAGTTTAGTTTAACTAAATACACTAAACTAAAGCTAAATTGCATACTTAATATTTTACAATTTATCACAGGCAATATAGAAAGAAAAAATACTCACTTTTCATACAGGCCTTATTAAAAAAGGTCTGTGAAATTTATTTTAATATGTGACTTTAAAACTCTGTATGTAACCTCAAGAGATCGACCTAAACCTGAATTTTCAAATTTATATTTACAAATGACATACACTTTTAATTTATGCAGAACTAAAAAATATATCATAATTCTTAAGCTGGATTGCTTAAAAAAAAATTAACGCGATAGACATTATTTGGCTGTCATGAGTTGGTAAGAAAATGGTCTGAAGGGAAAATGCTCCAAAAAAATGAAAATTTAATTGGGTATTACTTATTGGTTCTAATGTTTCAGCTTATGATGTGAATTATCATCAGGGCTGTAATAAAATATAATATGAAAAAATCATTAATAAATCTATCTACTATGAGAATTCAGGAAAGTTTAATGATGTTTAATACATGTAAGTGATGCCAGATATCTTCCTACAGTCTATTACTTCCTGCTTTGGTTTTTCAATCAGTTCCTCTGTCATCTTAAATGTGACGTTTCACTTTCACAGAGATTCATTTATACAACACTATATATATATATATAATTTATACAGCTAAATGTATTTAATTTCTTCAATATTCTTCTTTATTTTATTATACCTTACTTATATGTATTAAATAGCATTCTAGTTTATTGTATTCTTACTTTAGTCTCATATTTATAGTTTTGTTCTTATCTTTTATTGTTCCAGTTTAAATATTTCCATTTGGTGATTGATTTCAGCCCTGATGATAACTTACATTTTTGGTACTAGTGAATAAATTAATACCTAATCAATTTTATTTTGCGTATTTATTTTATATAAAATGACAGAAACCATGACTGTGTTAGTACAAAAACAATATTAATTTCTGCAACCAGAGAAAATAAATAATCAAAAACATAATTCATTATTTTTTTAACGCCACCTTTTTTTTGAAGGTGAGCTATACATATAGATGATTTAAAAAAAACCTATTATGACAAAAAATACCATCTGAAAGCCTCAAAAATGAATTGGTAGCTCAACAAAAATGTATTAAATTGAAAAGTGAATTATCTAGTTATATGTAACCTGTTTTCTCATAGGTAGCTGAAAAAATTCTGGGGCCTCAATTCTAGGTGATGCTTCTACCAATAGTGATCTAATCAGCCCTTCCACAGACAACCAAGTAGAGGGTCTACCCAGATGTTATCAGATAACAATAAAGAAAATGCCAGTTTTACATAAATAACTTTTAAATAATCTATATTTTGAATTATACAATGTGCAAACTGGGTGTATTATTGACAAAAAAATCCAAAATGAGCAGAATTGAAAACTATTACAGAAGGAGGGTCATATGTATTAATTCATTGGCATTGAGTAAGTTACACTATTGCTAGCTTTAATCTGTTAGACTCAGAAGTTCCTAAAATATTTCTGTTAATTGCGAATCTCTGTATGCCAAGAAAATTTCCTAGTGTCCCTAGAAATAGCATGCCTCATGAATATATAGGAGTAATTTGTAGTAGAAATTGGACCAAGAAGGCAAGAAGTGGCCTGGAGGTATGAACCTTCATGATGTGTGGGATTATTGAATTCAAGAGAGTGGAAAAATTGGTGCTGAAACATGAGGAAACACCTTAGCATCATGAGGAAACCCCATCTCCTTTCAAGCAGAAATTATAGTAAATTTAAGATGCAGGGGAAAGAGGGGAATTTAAGATTAAGCTGGAAGATGTAAATAAGAAATTTTTGAATATCTTATCGGATAGGCAAGCAGCCATTTGAATGATCGGTTATGAGATCAAAATTAGTGAAAGGATGTATTAAGGCAACAGGAAAACACGAAGCAAATAATTCTAGAAAGATTATGGATGGAAATGAGGTAAAAGAGTGGCAAAATATATCTTTTCATGGTCAACTGGAATAAGGTTCCTTAGTCCAAATTAGGTTTTGTAGATCCTTAAAGAAAATTTCCAAACCTGAACTGTTTTTCATCAACTGGTTACCATTAAGGCTCAGCTAGGACACGGAATGTGGGGAGGACGAAGATACAGCAGAATGCCAAAAAAGTGATAGTGGCTCATAACAAATTTTAGGTACGAGGAACGAAAGGATTTCCTTATATTGAAAAGGAGCCTCTTACAAAGATGTGTGACAGTGTATCTGAATATAAAAGACTGCAGCAGCTTCAGGTAAAATAGGGGAGTAAAAGCAAGGGTGAAGCAAAGGAGATAAGTATATATTACATAGGACGCTCCTTTGTAAGGGGGATCAATTTATTACTTTTTGCTGGTTGCCACCTTCCCCTTGAATGTTTCAATTTAGATTCTAATAAAATCTTTAATGCCCTTAATAATGCTAAAAGACAAAATAAGGTATTTAATGGACAAAGTAAGCAGCATCACTTTTACCACATAAATGACATAAGATTGTTGGCAAAACAATGAGATGACTCAAAATCCAATTCTCAACAGAATCAATCGCTAATTTTTATTTAAGTTCAACAGTTCCAACTCACCATTGGATTTCCTTATATTTCTTCAGCGGATCATTTCTATGCCAATGCATTTGAGTTGAACCATCGTTGAATATGAGTTGATTTCGATAAAATATCTTAGGAGTAGATATTAATTGTAAATGTAATATATTTGAGATGTTAATTGCATTAATGTATTACATAACAATGCTTCTATATATATGAGTTGATTATATCGCCACTATTCCAATTTGGCCCTATGAAAAGCAAGTATCTAATATGTAAAAACTTATTCATTAAAATGTCTAAATGTCTTGGTCTATAATAATCCCACTCACCTAAAATGACACACACAATCTTATATAATTAAAATTTAAAAATATAAAGTGTATTCTCTTATAATAATTTCCCACAGTAAAGTCTCATTATTGACGTAAGAGCTGCTCCAAAAAATAAAATTGCTCATCTCCAGACATTAGAACTTAATAAAACATGGAAAATGTCTTACTCCTCTTGTAAGATAAAATATCCTGTTGTATTTCATAAATTTATTTAACTATATTGTTTAATGAAGGATGTTAAACTGGATATCCTACATACAATTCTAGATGTACTGGATCTGCTTGAAACTCGTTCCGATTAATTCCTTCATTTCTTACTTTATGTATATTATGAATTTTGTTCTTGATTAGTCCTCAGAAGGTTACTTTTATTTCAAAACGGAATGTAAATGGGCATTATTTTATTGCTTTTAGTTAAAGGAACAGTTGTAATACCTTTTTACAATATTTTTATTTATTTTAAAGTTGAGTTAAGAAAATAATTAATGTTCTATGATATATGAAAACTTTATGTTTTATCCTTAATATTTTTGTATAAATAAAACTTATTAATACATATTTAATAAAAATAATATTCAATAAGATAATTCATCTTAATTATAATATAGAAATATCTATTACTGTTATTATATTATATTTCGCTAAAAAGATTACTAAACATTCTTTATTAAATTTTGAAGTTACTTCTATCTGAAATGTAATCTTTTTCAATTAAATAGATTGATATTTTCTATTTGATATACACACGATTCTTAATGTTTGGTGTCTCAAAATCGGCTCAGTGGGTATATATAAAATATTTTCATAAACGCTGTCGGGGGTCCAAACTTAGTAGCCAAAATTGGAAATTCGCTGTAAATCAGCGAGGTCTCTTAGCGTATAGTTTCCTGATAACAAGGCGAAGGAAGTTTGTAAACTTGTGCAAGGCGGAGGTCATAGATCTGACAAACAGACTCTCTTTCATCGGACCCATTTGCTCTCCCACTGTCCGTGTATATAAAACAATAAGTGTTTTTCCAAACAAGTGGGAAGAGAAGTTGGGATACCTGAGTGCTCTGCGAATTCTGACGAGTGACGTGCGTGGAGGGCCACTTGAATTACTGCCCCTCATCTTAAACAGAGTGGTTCAGAAAACGAATATATCTATCATAGAGTTATGTCCTACAAAGTCTCCCAATCATGTACTGTTATGAGCCCAAAACATCCTAAAATAACATTTACATTCTTTGAGTTTGAATCGTAATCAATCCGACGTGGTTTATACTTAAAATGTTCAAGGGATTTTAGATTGCTCTTCAAGCAAGGAAGAATAGCTTTCTTAATTGAAAAATTTTCGAGCATTTTCTCTTGAAAAATTGTAAATATAGAGTGACTTACGAGCTAGTGTCCAGGAGATTTTAAATACTGTTCAGAATGTGTTGAAATAAGTGTGTGTTTAAAAAAAAATCTTAATTTTCTGAGTAGTTTCAGATAAATGTAATTTATATTTGAATTGAGCCAGTGGGGGGAGGGGAGGGTTGAAGTGACCTATATACCTACTTACATATCAGTTTTGGAAATGGACAAATACACAACTACAGAAACACTTATTTAATATTATTCGTTTAACCTCTTTGAACAATTCTTGGAAATAAAGAAAAATAAAGAAAGCCCGTCACGCAGGAGAGGCGTAAAATAAGCTGATTTTCCGATGTTTCATTAAACAAAAAAAAAAAAAAAAAACATAAATAAGAGTAAATGGCTAATTTCATTCCATAAACTGAAATGCAGAAAATGCCGATGGAGGCTCCAAGCCATCCCGGGGGGGGGGGGGTGATAAACTCCATCTGTCTTCCTTCATTCTTCAAGTCGCAAGGATTGGGCATCTTTGATAGAAATACCAAAGATGAATATTTTAAAAAAATGACATTTTAAAGCTATTTTTATGTTTGATATATTTACAAAACACAAACAAGAACGGAATTTATTGACAATCATTCACTCTGCCTCTATACCCCCACAATCCCAAATACTGAGTTTAATTATGAATTTCTCAAGTTGACAGCCCACCCGACTCTTGAGTTTAGAGATGTCAAATTATTAAATATCTTCTTTAATATGTTTTTTTCTTAAAGTATTATTTAATATAAATGCCAGAAAATTACCTTTTACACCTATTATGTTGTATAATATTTTCTATATCACAAATATAATAAAAATATGAGAATTTCAAATTTAGATCTCCTTCTAAAGGAACCGTACCTTCGTTGGGTTTCAGCCATTAACGAAATTATCCAAGGGTTCAAGAAAAGAGGCTTAGATATCGATTTTGGGTACTTTATTCTAATTAGAAAGTGACAATTTACAACCAATTATCACATAAACATTGTATTTATACAATTTTTGAATCTCTATCAAATAGGAATCTATTGACGATTTATAAATCTGGTCTCACTGTAAACTCTCCCTCAAACGACTTCAGCCACTAACGAACTCACCAACGGTCCGCTGAAAAAAAACAACTTAAATACTGAATTCAATTGCTTTAATTTAAAATTTTGATTATTTTTATACGGACACACACAATTTTGAATGGTCATATTTTTAGCTTACATAGGATTGGTGCAGAACATTTAATAGCACTCATGTTTAAGATTTAAATCCCTTTAAGATAAATAGCTAAAATATAATATTGGTTAAATTATAACGCAATTACTATTTTCAAGAAAAGATATACTAAACTATGAGGTAGAAATATTTCGAATCTGGTTTTTAAATATGTAAAATGTTATATGTTATTGTAAATAATAGCAATAGTTATTATTTACAATAACATATTTATTGCATGTTATTATTAACATACTGTAATAACAATAGTTATTGAACTACACTACCAGAGACTAAATAGGCTTTTTTTGTTCCATATTAAATTCAGGCCTTCTTCAGAGCAAATGAAAAGTTAGAGCTACATGAAAACTGGGAGATAACATAAAACTAAGAAAAAATCTAGAACTTTTAGGTACAATATGTTATTGTTCATATATTATGGACCATGTCCTTTTTTTAAATAACTTTTTTAGTCCGTATCATAACCTATAAGCATAAATTCGTCTTCTATGCAATACCTATTACAATTAGTCTATCCGAATAACGAGACACATATGTACATTCTGCAAGCAATGATTTTTAAAATTTTATGTAATTTTGAGCTGAAGAAAAAGGTATACTTAGTTAGCTTTGCAGACAAATCCGCTGTTATTTCTACTGAATTTAATGCAATTGAGATTATTTGGTCAAGTTTAGCTAATCTGAGACTTCACAGTGAACGTAATTGTTTATTTGTTTGAGCGGACTGAAGTGAAACTAAAACATAACAGGTAAATTTCAATCACTCATTAGTTTTAACAATTCTTGATAAGACACTGGTTATCCCGGTTTCCTTTATTCTGACGGCAACTCTGAGACATGACTTGGCTAAAAAATTAACTTTTACTATTTTTAGAAAATATTCCATCTATGTTTTGAAAAAAAAATCAATGGATATGAAATATTCTAAGCTGATTCAATGCATTTCTTGGACAAAACTTATTTCAACATGAGCCAAAGCTATGCACACTTACATTCTTGTTATAACAAATGCATAATTACAAATATAGGTACCCAATTAAATCGGTAAACTGAGTTTTCATCTTGTCCTAGATACACACATATGTATATACACACATATATTATAAAGTAGTACAGATGTAGCTATATTAATGTAGTCTACCGGTCATTTACACTCTTATTGTGAGCATGTGGATGTGATGCGATTGTCACTAAATGGTGTAAATGGAGTTATACCATGTTGTTGTTATTCTGTGGGCTACTTGAAGGAGGCACCCATCCACCAAATGCCTTTTCCACTTCACAGGCGACTGCCAATGTAAGTCTATCCTGATGTTTATTCGCAACAATCTGGAAAAAAAAGATAATTTATATATATATATATATATACAGGGATTATAAACATGATTTATCGATGTAAATAATCTAAAGGGTTATTATAACTACCAATGAATATAGAACTATCATACCTTCTGTAATCCGATTGGTTTCCAAAGAAACCAATGAAGACGGATTAAAGGAGGTATGGTAGTTTATCGATGTATCTGTACACACTTATTTTGTGTCTATCAGTAGACATGACACTTTCCTATTCTTGGCAAATCTAAAACTTTCAGAACTATATGGAATTTTAATGGATTGCGTATAGTAAATTCATATGCTTTGATGGATGTATCTTTATTGCAACCAACCAATTTATGGTAGTTACGGCTTCTTGTATTTTTTAAATTATTTAATTATTTAAATATATATAATCATTATTAATAATTACTAATTGTATTCTACAAGTTAATAGAATATATAAAAGTGAAGACGATGCCGAAACTTATCTATTTCGTAACATTATTAATGTGTTCTTTAAATGGTAGTTTTACTTCTCCATAGGCATTTACCCGAAAAAATAAAATAAGTACTATTAGACGTGTAAAAATAACCATAAACTCATTTAAAATTAATACCCAAGAAGGCTATGGTTACATTCGTTAGACAACCATATATAATCATACTCTTTCTCTACAACTTAAATAGCTGTTAAAAATAAGGCTATGGATTTAAAATAGAAATAAAAAAAAAAAAAAGAAACTGGAACCTACCAATAAGTTACCCTAGTGAAATGCAAAGCTATTCACTTCGGCAACATGTCACAATTTTTGAAATGAATTTTTATTTTTTTAACTTATCCTCCAGAGTAGAATTGAGCTAAAAAAGAGGTGATGAGCTAAGAAAGAGGGTAGGTTGCAGATACAGGAAGATGATGCATTAGGTAGAGTACATACTACAGTATATAATACACAAGTTTAGCTGTTTCAACTAGAACAAATAGTTGAGAAGTGCAATATAGAGGTCTGTACTTTTAGCAGGTTTCCTGTAGAGATCAAGCCTAGATTAAGCTGTAGAATTGAGCTATCTCCTTTGCATCTTGGCCCAAGTTCCGTGAACCCTCGCCGATCCTTCATTTGGAAAAGCTAAAAATGTGTCCGTTCAAAACTGAATATGTGCTCTAATGACAGCAATTTTTAGAATAATGTAATCGACAAAATAGCAATAAACAGACTTAATGAAGTATTACGTATTTTTATGGACACCGTTGGTTGAGTTCGTTGATGTCTACAGACAGTCGCTAGAGGGGGGGGGGGGGTTTCAGTGGGCTCCAGATCGTTGGGACACAAACACAGTAGACTGTACATCATCTTGTTGCGTCAAACAGCACTAACATGATATTAGTGAAAATCACTTTTACTTGAGTTAAGATCGGACAAAAAATAGGAACAAAAATCAATTCTGTCAGGATGAGAAGTAGAAAGGTACTCCTGCCAAGACAATAACTTCTCCTGAATTTGCTGTGACCTTCCCACTCCCACCATTCGCAGGTATAATTGTGTCAGCTGAGAGGTATCTACCTGTACGCCGATGGGCAATCCTTTCTTGTTCAAACCGACAGGACAGGCGGTCGCGGGCAGCTCCAGCAAATTGAACAGTGACAAGTAGAGAGTGTTCAGAAGCTTGTAGTACATCCTGTAGTGTTTATGTGCACAGCCTGTAAATATTGGCAGGATCAGGACACCATTCTCCCCTAACATCTCCTGAAAATAAAATTAGAATTTCACTTCTTTCCTGTTATAATGGGAAGCAGAAAATATTTTAACGAATTTCAAAGATCAATGCATTTATTACATAAATAAATACAGTAATTAACATTTAAAAAAAAAAAAAAAAATTTTATTCTGAGAGCATTCGAGAATATGAATCTACGCTTCAAAAACAAGGTATTACACTAAACATATGTGGACTTACCTCAAAATTCTTTTGTAAGGTCTCTTTCAGCTGTTTCATTTTCTTCAATCTACTTTCTGGTAAATAATTAACTAATTTTTTCAACAGCCCAAAGTAAATTGAATATGCCGTAAACTTAGAACATCCAAAATTCTTTTTAATAATTTCCTTGGTAACATCCCACAGGGTCCAGTCCTGAAAAAAAAAAATACAGTTGAAAAAACAAATTTTAGTTTACAGTTTACAGTAATCAAACAAATGAATTTCAAGCTGCACTAATTGAATTAAGATAATTTACGCGACCTATAGACATTAAAGTTTAGTTCTGCACCCCGAGATATGACCATAAGTTTCTCTCCGAGATCTCTCCATTAATCATTATCGCCCTGATGACGACTTACAAGTTAAGTCAAAACATCGGCATAAAATGCCCAACAATTTAGGACTATTTCAGTTTTCTGATCCTGACCGAAACTGATTAATTTCTCAAGCGCACTATTCGATGGCCAGCCAGACAGACATTTAAGTTTCCGAAATGTAATACACACACACACACACACACACACACACACACACACGCACGCACGCACGCACGCACGCACGCACGCACGCACGCACGCACACACACACGCACGCACGCACGCACGCACGCACGCACGCACGCACGCACGCACGCACGCACGCACGCACGCACGCACGCACGCACGCACGCACGCACGCACGCACGCACGCACGCACGCACGCACGCACGCACGCACGCACGCACGCACGCACGCACGCACGCACGCACGCACGCACGCACGCACGCACGCACGCACGCACGCACGCACGCACGCACGCACGCACGCACGCACGCACGCACGCACGCACGCACGCACGCACGCACGCACGCACGCACGCACGCACGCACGCACGCACGCACGCACGCACGCACGCACGCACGCACGCACGCACGCACGCACGCACGCACGCACGCACGCACGCACGCACGCACGCACGCACGCACGCACGCACGCACGCACGCACGCACGCACGCACGCACGCACGCACGCACGCACGCACGCACGCACGCACGCACGCACGCACGCACGCACGCACGCACGCACGCACGCACGCACGCACGCACGCACGCACGCACGCACGCACGCACGCACGCACGCACGCACGCACGCACGCACGCACGCACGCACGCACGCACGCACGCACGCACGCACGCACGCACGCACGCACGCACGCACGCACGCACGCACGCACGCACGCACGCACGCACGCACGCACGCACGCACGCACGCACGCACGCACGCACGCACGCACGCACGCACGCACGCACGCACGCACGCACGCACGCACGCACGCACGCACGCACGCACGCACNGTGCGTGCGTGCGTGCGTGCGTGCGTGCGTGCGTGCGTGCGTGCGTGCGTGCGTGTGTGTGTCTGTCTGTGTCTGTGTCTGTGTCTGTGTGCCTGTTTAATCTAGTGTCTACAAGTTTTAAAATAAAAATAAAGTTTAAAATAAATTTATTAAGAAACCGAATGAGTTATGTAACCTTTTTTTTTTCTTTTTTTATTAATGGCTGGATGGGTTATTACCGGCTCAGATCCCTCGAGGGGAGGGAATTAATGGGAAAATAAAATAAATAAAAAAGACAGTAAATATCTTCGTTATTAAAGCGTTAAAAATGTATACGACTTTATTTGTTTAGAATATACTTTTAAAACAATTACATTCTACAATTTAAACGCGCATTAATGACAGTATTTAAGAATGTAAATTCAATTGCTGAAGTCCTCTTATTTTTAAAATATGAATATCAAATTCGGTATTCAGGCTTACTATTTTGGACTATTGAATAATATCACTTTTCATTAAGAAAGAGAAAGAAATTTACTGGAAAATCATAATATCATCTCTATATAGTAGGTTATATTAAAATAGTTATTGATCTTAACAAGTAGCAAATTTAACTTTTAACAGTTATGTTCAGTAACGTCTTTACGAAAACTACTTATTAACGAGGAAGATATATAATAATTTTTAGATAATTTTAGTTGGGGTTCGGTCAAGGTAGATCCAAAAAAAAAAAAAAAAAATAATAATTTAAAAAAGATTATTTAAAAAAATACTATCTGCTAACATTTCGGCTTACATTGTTAGCCATCTTCAGGGCAGTACAGAAACACAATGTCATGAGAATACAATAATAATTGACAATATTATTAAACAGAATTACCATAATGTAATGTGATATCATAAGTATGAATATAGAAAGCTATGTAAGAGAATTAAAAAAAAAACATGCAAACAACTACTTATTGAAAAATATTGAAATAACATTAAAAGAGTAATTTACCAGACCTGCCTATCATGAAGATGAGAGAGGACGTCCTGTCCCTAAGTTCACATTTCCATGACTAAGACGAAATATAATTTTTCTAATGAACACGGTGGGTGGTGGAAGGGTAGGGGGAAGGTAGAAGCTATATAGTAGGTTATATTAAAATAGTTATTGATCTTAACAAGTAGCAAATTTAACTTTTAACAGTTATGTTCAGTAACGTCTTTACGAAAACTACTTATTAACGAGGAAGATATATAATAAGTATTAGATGATTTTAGTTGGGGTTCGGTCAAGGTAGATACATAAATAAAAAAAAATACAAATTTAAAAAAGTGTATTTTTTTAAAAGATTATCTGCCAACGTATCGGCTTACATTGTAAGCCATCTTCAGGGCTACCTATTCCCAATAAAACCCTTCCTTTTTTCCTTTGTCCTTTTTATTGCCCCCTTTTGAAACAGGCCGCTCCCCCTTTGTACCTTCCGCCTCTTACCTTCCCCCCACCCTTCCACCACCCACTGTGTTCTTCAGAAAAATTATATTTCGTCTTAGTCTTGGAAATTTGAACTTAGGGACTCTCTCGTCTTTATGATAGACAGGTGTGGTAAATTACTGTTTTAATGTTATTCAATTATTTTTTTTATAAGTTGTTGTCTGCATGTTTTTTAAATTCTCTTACATACCTTTCATTCATACTTTTGATATCACATTACATTATGGTAATTCTGTATAATAATATTGTCAATTATTATTGTATTTTCATGACATTGTATTTCTACAGCCCTGAAGATGGCTTACAATGTAAGCCGAAACGTTGGCAGATAATTTTTTTTTTAAATACACTATTGTTAAATTTGTATTTTTTGGATCTACCTTGACTGAACCCCAACTAAAATCATCTAATAATAATATATACGGTCAAAAAGCTCTCCTTTTGGATATTTAATAATGTAATAGCAATGGCGGAGCGCTTTCCCCACTCCTCCTTCCAGAATGTTCTAGTCCCATCCTTATGCTGTCCCATTTTTATATGGCATTTATTTTAACTTTACACTCACTTTTCTATCCGGCTTGTGAGATCAAACGTAACTTTTCATTCATTCTCATCGGAAAATGGGAAATCTGCTCCGTTTACGCAGCCACTGCGTGTCAGTCTAAAACTATTAAAAAGTCTGCCTTTTTTTCAAATTCGGTAAAAATGTATGCATATTTTTTAAAATCTGATTCTGCAGAAAAATAAAAAGACGCAAACCAATATCTGTGTTCCCTTTTTTACATAGAATCTGTAACCAGCATTTTGGAATGTTTTTTAAGGCATATTGTAAAACCCATGTTCTTCACTTGTCTATTGAACATTGCCATATACTTATGTAACATTAGCTGATTTTATTTTACACATACATACCTCAGTATCATCAGATTTTTGAAAGATTGTGTTGGGCGACTTCATATTCAACATAAGCATTATTACTGCTTCCAGACCCGAATCAAAATGCTTTATCCTGACCTGCAAAAATAAAAATTTTTTTTTGGAAATATATTCTAAGAACACTTAGATTTGAGAATATGTGCAATATACTTTCATTGACACACTCCCACGCACAGCTTGCTGTCGACGAAGCTTTACCCTGGTGGCAATAAGAGACTTCACAGAGTGATAGTGAAATGCCAGATGAGTTGCCTTGACAGCGAAATCACTAGCCAATCACAGAGAAGTGTCATGGAGAGTATGTGTTCCCCTGACACGAGGAGAGAGCAAAAAGTAATGAAGAATCCCATACAAACGCTAAACAAGAAGATCTGCAGACTCTCTTCCAGTATCCTATTCCGTTGTTCCAAAGTCCCACGTCCTTAAGAATTTAAATGAAAAGCTCTCCTGGAAATGGGAAGACTATTGGCATAACCCAGCCAAGGACTCAGAAACTAGGATGTACTGCTATAATGTGAGATCCGTATTTGAAACAAGCTGGATTATACTCTGACGTCATAAGGAGATGTGCCCGTGGTTATTTATGCAGGTTTAAGGCAATAGAATACCCGGATTGCGCCTCACTGCAATTCGTCACCACAAAGTCTGGGCGTCACCACCTGGTCTTCATCATTGCTCGGCATGAAAACAGTTGAAGCAAGTGCCCCGGGGAATCTAGTATACCTAGCTATACACCTTACAACTAGCAACATATACAATATAAAATATAACATATATATTTTGCAGTTGTATATACATTATAACAATTATTAAATTGTCATATTAAATTATATCGAAATATAGTCGGTCAATGATATGAGAAGTGCCAGTTTTAATTATTTGAAGAAATATTTTATTAGTATTAAGTAAAATAAGGGCCTAATTTAATCATTGTTACACGTGTGTATTTGGTTATGTACTTTATAATTTATTATTTAGGCTTAAGAAGAAAAAAATTCATTTATTTAAAATTATTAGGTAAGTATTAGTAAGATCCAAATATTGTGCAGAACAATGTTTTTGACAAATAAATTGATTCTTCCTCTCTTTTTCTTTATCTCCCTCACAAAACACCCTCTTACTCCTTTTCTTCCAGGCGTTCAATAATAGGTGTAAATTAATATAATAAGATCACAATTATCATTAGAAATTTGAAAGATAAAAGCCTTTTTTTTTTACGTTATCTGAATGAAAATTCATATTCATAGATAAAATTGAGATAAGATAAATTAAAAAAAAAATTATATACATATATATAGTCCTATAAAGTATATATAGAAAATGAAACACTCGCGGCTGCGATATGTAGCAATCAAGAACAGGTAGGATAGAGAGTGCAGTGCACACACAAAAAGAAAAAAATTAGAAGGAGCAAAATTTTCGGGGATCTCTCGCCCTTCGTCGGAGAGAAGTGAGCAGAGACTAGACTGTGGGTATTGTGTAGCGGAAGGGACTCCGTAAGTGAGAACTTAAGAAACTGAAGAATGTGTTGCCAGTTTTTATAATTGGACAGGATAAGCATCTGCTTTTGTTACAAAGCCTAGTACTTTGTTTTGGTGAACTTGTGAAGACAGTTTTTTTTCTGTTTAGTATATCTTAGAGGGTGGGGGCTTTCCTGTACGTAATACAGGTAGTAGGGAGCTGGTGGATAGATTGTTCTGAATAATTGGGAGGGCTTCCTGTATCTTGGTCTTGATACCTTCTACTTCGAGATAGAGAAACAAGGTTAGGAGTTCGGGCATTAGGAGATTTATCTTTAGGATGGAAGGTTCGGTTTGGGATGGAATATATATATATATACATATTAGCAGTGTAATTGCATAGTAGTAGAGTAGAATATAGCTAGAATAGATTTAGCCACCAGATACTTTATTATTGGAATAATTACCTAAGGTTAAATATGTACTAGCTTTGGCAGTACATGTACTAAAATTGGATCGAAAATAAAAGGTTTAATACATTTTTATTGTTCGTTATTTTGCTATAATGTATGATCCGCTTATTTTTATTCAACACCCAAAATTGAATCCAATTTTATTTAAAATTCTTTATCCAGTTCCAGTAAAAAGTTTTGCTCTTCTCTGCTTAAATGAAAAATGGCGAATGAATTAAGTTATAGCTTCTTGACAGACTTCGTATGTGTGTGTGTTATTTTGGGAAAATTTTTATCTCCTGAAGGATTGTAACTTGACATCTATTATGTCCAAATCAAGTTTGACTATTCAAAATTATATATAAATGGACCCCTCAACAAAAAACCAGCAATTTGTTCCAACTCGTGGAGTGAAAAATATATCTAGCGAATGACTAATAAAATAAATCTGAAATTCATTTTATAAGATTTAGCATAGGAAAAATGGTACTCAATCTTACAAAATTATTTTCTGTTACATTCTTTAAATATTTCCCTACTACATTGGACGTTATGACTTAAGTTCTATAAGTGAAATATTTGTTTCATTTAAACTCTCCATTACTGTACTGACATGGTAGAAATAGGAGAGGGGACTTAACAAGTAAAATGGAAAAATTACCTTTTCGGACTGGCTGCCAAACTTGGCGAAGTGAAGGGCACATCTCCTCACAGCTTCCCTGATGTCGGCGTCTACACTTCCGATCAAATGCGATTGATAGTCGTCCATGTAGAATACTCTCACCTTCCTTAAATTCACCTTGAACATCAATCCAGGCATTGGTTATGTTATCAAATCACATATATACACTCCCACAAACACTAAAAAGTCTCTCTCACCCTTATCTTTACCGATTTCAGCCATTAATAAAATCTGATACCTGTCCAGTATTCGTTCTGCTTACTCGTAATCATTCTATTTCAGTTCCCAGTAATACCCACCCGATCCTCACCGCCATCTCTCCCCTCCACCCTTTACCTATTTTCTATATCCGTATTTTAGTTATGCAGGTTTCTCCATCCGGATAACGGTTCCTCTTACGCCTTTATGAAAGGTAGGAGTGGATTATATATTTATAAATAAATAGATTCTCTTCATTCTTTAATATACTTTCGCTCTCACTTACATTTGAAGTTATTTCCTGCCCATTTTTACTCGTATTTTACACGACTGGCTATTCCACTCGGATTTCTGCTCCCGGGATTGCAATTTTCTCTAAAAAGCCCTGGTGATAACTTGTAATGCAATCGGAAACTTTGACGAATGATTTACCCCTTTAACCTTCTAACTTTAACCTTCCTAGGATCTTAAATACTGAAGATGGCTTCGTTATTTTAAAAAATGATGGAGAGTGTGGGTCCTTCCATAGAGCCTATATGAAAACCCAGGAAAATGATGACAAAACTAGCGACAGCTGTTGGGAGCCATGATGGTGTAGCCCGGTAATGATACGCCTCGTCTGATCTGTGACATTAAGTGGCAACTATCAGCTGCAGATTCTCTGTTCGAACAGAGGTTACCATATGTACTAATTACAGACGTGTTAGACCCCTCATTACACAAGAACACAGCGCAAAGTGTTGTAAAGGGTTTTATTTTTCCTTATTCTATCAATGACGGTCCAGAAACACCAGATAATTGGCTCACTCCATGCGACAATATACAGTAGAAAAACAAACCATTTTGACAATATTAATCTACTAACCTTTTCAGCATATAAGCAATTTAAAACATATGAAGTTATTACGATAGCAAGGAAAAACGTCCTTCGCTGTAATATTGATGATGACATGGATAAGACTTAAACAAAATACAAATAAAATTTATAAATCGCACAATGTGCATTATTTCAACAGATTCAGCAAAACATGGGGCAGCTCTGAGGCAGTAAGTCAATTTAAAACGAATAACTGACTAATTGGAATCGTACAGGGAGCTAGCTATCCCACTATCCGGGCGGGTGCGTTAACCAACTACACCACCGAGGGAGCTCAGGATAATTTCTAGTTCCCCGCACTTCACTTATTAGTATATATTTTTACACAACAATAAAAATATGCAATTTTTAAATTTTATTAACGTAACCGCCTATTTAGGTAGAGAGACTTGTTTCTAGTTCCCTGAAGGATTCAAGTTAATAATGAAATGTGGGATTACTTTGCCACAATGGCGTACTTCTGCAGAGTTTTGATTAGTGGTATTTTTCCGCCCCCCCCCCCTCCTGTCTAAAAGGTGATGTATTATTCCCCTCTTCTTTGGTGTGATTTCATCCTCGAAATCAAATTTTAAGTATTTCTTAAATTTCTTCTTTAACACACGCCAATGTTCTATATTAAGCATTTGTCATGAATGCCAAAGGGTTACCAGCGATAAGTAGTTTTGAGCAAATTTATGAATTAGTTAAATTTTATAACCTTTCATTTATACTTACCTGTCATTTAGGAATGGAAATATGGTAGAACTGCAATAAGTGGGTGAAAGACAAAAATACTGAGGAACGTACAAACATAAATTAAATTAAAAGGTGTTTCTTGACCGTTTTTTGGAAGAATTTTTTAAAGGGGTCGTTTTATTTTGTAAAAATAAAAGCCTAAATTCAATATTCTCATTACGCTTTAGATTTTCTATTTCTTCAATTATAACTGAATAAATTATATGTTTTTTCATTCTCTAACTCTTCCTTAAAAGACAAGCCAATGTAGTGAAAGAAGTGCACAGCCAGCCAATAATAATTAAATTAAGAAAATAAAATCATTAAAGAGTTTTTTATTACATGCGGGTGTTTCGATTTACATTGCAAGCCATCTTTTGGGCTGTTGAAATACAATGTCAATAGAAAACAGGAGAATAACCAAAATCTTTTTTCATTCTCTAACTCTTCCTTAAAAGACAAGCCAATGTAGTGAAAGAAGTGCACAGCCAGCCAATAATAATTAAATTAAGAAAATAAAATCATTAAAGAGTTTTTTATTACATGCGGGTGTTTCGGTTTACATTGCAAGCCATCTTTTGGGCTGTTGAAATACAATGTCAATAGAAAACAGGAGAATAACCAAAATCATATGATTTACATTATTATTATATAAACTTAACGTAACTAATAGCAATATGATTAGAAATGCTTCCGAATAATAACAATATGTGTGGAAAGTTCACCACATGAAGGCGAGAGTCACCTGTAACTAGTCTTCATAACTGAGAGGTAGGGCTTGGAAATTGGAAAACTAAAGATGGACAGGTGATGGGTGGGGGTGTGAGGAGATAGGAAATTTAATTTGTTTTCTCATTCGGTTCCAAGAAAAAATTTGTTATTCGTGCAATGAAAAACAAAAATATAGAATTTTGTAACTGTCTTATGTAAATTAGAGGATCGGCTATTAAATTTATAAATATCTATCTTTTTTAAGTTTCTACGATTTATCATAAAAGTATTTAATTTCATTCGAAAGTATTAAAGTATACACTAAAGTATTTACACTGTAAAACATAAATGTTGAACAATTCATATTACATTTTTTATGTAAACTTTCATAGTAACGCTGATAAACAAAGGTACTAAAACTTTTATTTTGCTCCCCTTTAAAACTCCCCTCCCCTTAAATCGATTACAGTCATTAACGAAATCATACATGAAAATATATATTTCCCAACGGGAAATTTCTAAATGTATTAAAAATAAAATGTAAAATGTGATTCCTTAGCAGTTCCTCATTAGGGAGAATTACAGACTTTAACTTTGAGGGTCGAATCCATTTCGTCCAACCTTTCCGTGTTTTCTAATTACTTTTTACATGTTGTTTTTCCATGTGTAAATCACCATATGCCACTGATTAGTAACGCTGGCTCATTCCTAGTGGAGTTTACCTTTCATTTATTTAAATATATAATTTTTATCATACCTTCTATTATCCGTCTTTATCGGTTTCTAAAAACCATCTTCAGAAACCAACGAAGACGAATAATAGAAGGTATGATAGTTCTATATACATTGGTAGTGATAATAACCCTTTATATAATTTTATATTTGAGTCCTTTACTCAAAGATGGATTAATCAGAGTGTATTCATTGTCTTTTCTCAATTATTTTTTTATTATTTGTGGAGTACTTATCTAAACTATCTACTTTATAGCTTTGTCAAGTATTCCATCATTTAAGTATTACTTTCTAATTAGAATTAGATGCTATTTATAATTTTTTGAAACCCTTATTCCGAAACCAAATATACTGTTTTAAAGAACATATAGTTGAATTATAATTTAAATAATACGAACACGATTGACACCAATTTTTCATATTATTTTTGAATATACATTATATTCAAAGTACTTTACTCTTATTCTACTCGAGCGGAGAACATACATTTCCTGAGTGCATTCTTTGAGGCTGAACATTGCTGGTTATCCTCAGCGTAACGGGAAGTAAGAGAGAGAAGGGTAGCCTTATAGCGCAAGTCCATGGCGGCTGAAGATTCACGGCTCATGGGATCGGGGACAGCTGACGCAAGGGATTCATTCTCCCTGCTAGGCTTCCCTACAAGACAGCTGTACACAGTACCATTGTGCTGCAGAGATGTCCCTTTACACTTATGGGTGAGACCACCCGGTTTGTATAACAAATCTCTCAAACAGTATATTCTTAAGAGTTCTTGAAGAGTAAATTAGTGGCAAACAACGATCTAAATTATTCCCATATAAGTAACTACTGGTTGTTTTAAGATTGATTGAGGCTGAAGAAACAAAATAAAGGTCAAGCATAATACAAAAATTATAAGAAATTGAAGGCAGATGGTGAACAAGGAGTGTGAGTTCAGATTAACTTGTGCTGATGGCTAGAAGTGATTGGTAACATCTGAATAGTGGAGGCGCACCTGCTCGCTGTCTGGAGAACTTGAAGCTGTGGAGTGTGGTAGGCTTGAAATATCTGATAAATATTCTCTTTACCAAATGTAAGCAGATCTGATTCATTTCCAGCAAGGTGTAGTGTTATCTGATAGACAATTACGTTTGCTACGCTCAACACAACATTTAGCTCAAACGAAAAGGCATTGCACAAAGTAGCTGCTTCTCAGTGATAAAGGTATCTTTGAAAACGCTCATATAAGATACATTTATCTTAATCGATGGACTTGATATTTCGAACACTTTATTTCCATATGTGTTTTTAAAAATTATTTTATGGTTACTATTGTTATTTAAAATAATGGTTGATAAATGCGGTTGGTGTAACTGCAACTATTTCAATGGTGTAATTTTACAACAAAAGTTACTGTCATGTTAAAAGTTTTAGCTTCTATTTACTTCCTTACACTAAATTGTGGCTGTTGAAGCGTTTACAAACACATTAGTTTTTTTTTTTTTTTTTTTTTTTTTTTATCTGCGTGTAGTAAAAGGACATTATATGCACACACACATTATTATCTAAGGTTCTTTTATATGTGTGTTGTAGACGAAATAAGTAGAGAATCTTTCTGAGGAGGAAATCCAAGTCTTCAGCCGTCTTCGGAATGACTCGGGTCCTGGGGAAAGTGAAATCCCGTCACTTCCTGCTTTTCCTTTGAGTGGAAAGTGATGTCTTCCTCAGACACATCCTTGTGCCAGGTGTTCTCTCCTCGCCATTATTTCAGGATTTCGCTTACAGACGTCACGAGGCACCTGAGAGTGTTCCCTGCAGTCGGCTGTAGTGCATATCTAGCTTTTGTTACGTAGACATCATTCTTCAGAAGTATTCACCATGCATATATCTCTTTACAGACTTTGCGCTCCTTCACAACCGAGCTGAGGTTTGCACAACACTTCTGCGTCTTCTTTAATAATACAATTAGAAATTTGGTTATATATTTATTTATCTATTGATATATTTAATTTTAACTCTAAAAATTAGTAATATATTGGAGATTATGAATTTTAAACTCCCCCTCCACTTTGAGAGCAATCAACCATTAACAAACTCGTCCAATAATTAATTATATTGCCTTTTTTTTTATGTAAGGAACATAATTAACTATATTTATTTTATGGAAAAAATAATATAACGGGAAAAAAATAACACGAATTCTACTGAAATGCCATTCTGTAGGGAATAAGTTTGCATGTCTACATGTCTTTTACTTATACTTAATTATTACAACATTAATTCGTATTTATGAGAAAAAATACTGTTTACCAATCTTTGGGCATTCATTAAAAGGAACAACACAGGTTTACTGGCTATTTTTTGTCAGTGATATCTTTGAATATAGTGATTTGAATTTCATATTGACTATCTATTAATCGGCGATTAATGTGAGCCTAAGTTAGAAAATAACGCAATAGTAAAAGTAATGGATAATAATTATTATAATCAATTCGAAAAGTAAAATTGAAATAATAAGTTCAATGTGCTTTCTGTGCATGAGAAAAAAAAAAATAAATTAAAAGTAGAGGTGGGCTGAAATCCGACCTATGAGAAAAATTTTTCCATAGATCCAGTGGTCATATTTAAATGTAAGTTCAAAATAACTGGATGAGTAGCATTGAAATGGTTACGACGTTAAACATGTGTAAAGTAGTTTGGCTCATTAAGTGCAGGGTTATCAGTTGCAGAATTCTATAATTAGGGTATTAAAGGAAATTCATCACTATTTATAAAACTTCATTTGGAAAAGTGAAGTCAACTAATTAACACATACTATATGAACTAATTGATGGAGTACCTCAGGGATCATTCTCAGGCCCACTGTTATTTATATTATACACTAATGACCTACAATATGATTTTTGCTTGTGAATGAACTGAATATGTTGTTGATGAAAAAATAATCGTAGAGTTAACCAATAAATATGCGTGTGTGTGTGTATGTTTTACTTCCTAATATTTTCATTATTATGAATCATATATATACAGTTAATTCTAGTGAAAGTCTAGTGAATGGAGTTGTACCTCCTCGTCGAGTCTGAGCAGTTGAGCTTGCTTGGGCGCAGCGAGTCTGAGGACCAGCGACAGATCCGAGGCGTAGCGAGCGAGCGGCGCCAACACGAGGAACCTGTCCCAGTCCGGATCCGAACAGTCAGGCATGTGTCTCTCCACGGGAATCACTCCTGCAACATGTACAGCTGCCAGTGAGGGACAACAGTAATACAGCGAATCGCATTCTCAAGACAACAATGCATTGAGACTTGCTTTTTGTGTGGGTTTTCAGGGGCGAACCAATACCATATCCAGAACAATCTTCTATTTCAACAATATCTTAGCAGGTGAAGACTATATTTTGCACAATTATACTTTTAATTAATATATAATACCAATATTATACATACATACATATATATATATATGGAAGACTATTGGCATAACCCAGCCA
>KZ806930.1:865275-876228 GCA_000696205.2 Oncopeltus fasciatus | reverse complement strand
CACCGGCCCGGATAGCAGGAGATCCAGGTTCGATTCCTGGCTGGGACAGATAGATTTTTTATTCTATTCCCTCTCATTAATTGTTTAAAATTTACGTGGGATAAAAAACCACAACCAAATAAAATATTTGTAATATTCTTTTTTTTTAATCTACCTTGACCAAACCCCAACAAATTATCTACTTATAATATCAACGGTCATAAACTCTTCATTTGATATTAAAGAATGTAATTTCGAGAGTTTGGTGCTCTCGGTAGATATCAAATTCGGTAAAAAGATTTTAATTGAAAACTTTTAATTTCAACAATTTTTAGCTGTATTATTTTGAATTGTACTCCAACTCCTTGTTTGTCATACATCAACTTTCAAAATACCTCTTGCAGTTTCTAATATTTAAATTAATGATAATGTACATTAATTTTAGTATTAATGCTACTCACAGTATAATATTATTATATATTTTATTAATATTAAATTATTAATGTTAAATAATAATATTAATTTAAAAATTAATGTTAAATATTCAGTGCTCATTTCCGTATACTTGGTGCATTAGATAGATCTGAACCTGCTCCCTACTTCTAAAAAAGAAGTGGTTCTAATTGTCTATGAAAAAGGCTCTAATCACTGCAAATAGAATGTTGTCAGTTATAAATAGTGAGCTTGTCTGTCAGGTTAGCTTCGTTAACTTGTAACAGGACATATCTGCAGCTTACACGTCCTGGCAAAGATATATATTGATTAGTGATATGGCACGTGTAGCAGACAGAACAGACAGTTCGGGAGGAATTCAGTTGTTTCTCAAAGAGTCATTTCGTATTATTAGATGTTTTTTTGTTGTGGTTCGGTAAAGGTACATCCAAAAAATACAATTTTAAAAATGTGTATTTTTTTTTAAAATTATCTGCCAACGTTTCGGCTATCATGAATCTAGTGACACGACGTCCCCTCTCGTGATAGCCCTAAAGATGGCTTACAATGTAAGCCGAAACGTTTTCAGATAATTAAAAAAAATACGCATTTCTAAATCATATTTTTTTTATCTATTTTGACCGAACCCTAACAAAAGACATCTAATAATAATAAATACGGTCAAAAGATACTTTCCATTAGTAATTTTCTACGTATTCTCCATGCTCTTTGATCTTACAAAACATGGATTGATTATGTCAGCTATAGATTTATGTTATTTGTTATATAGATTTGCATTACAATTTGAAATCGAGGTACGCCACTCGTATCAAGTATGGATTTCTTTTCTTAACAATGACAATTTTGATCGAGAAATTATTATTTCTATAGCTGCACTACTTATCACATGTTACGTTTAGATTAAAATTATAGCCGCAGGAAATTTACTGCTTAGTAACGGGTTAATCTGAGGTTAACCCCCTTTATTTATTACAATAGAATGTTGTTAATCTAAGGCACATATTTTGAAATGGTTATTACTATGCCTTAAGACTAGTTTCTTTCCGTTTGAATGCAATAAAGTTTCGATGGATCGTCAATGGTACAAATCGAATTTTCGATATCAGATTGATTCATACTCCTGACCAAAGAGCTTCATTTGTTAACTAATAGTTTTTCGCAGACGAGGACCGTAAGAAAAAATATAATCCAGTGTATTTTTAACAGACGCTGCAGTCACCCCCCCCCCCCCCCCNAAGCCCTGTTTCCCGAGAGCATCCAATATGGTAAGTCCTAGAAGTGAAGAGTTAAAGCCCTGTTTCCCGAGAGCATCCAATATGGTAAGTCCTAGAAGTGAAGAGTTAAAGCCCTGTTTCCCGAGAGCATCCAATATGGTAAGTCCTAGAAGTGAAGAGTTAAAGCCCTGTTTATGTTCAGGGAATCACTTTGTTTATTGGGATAATTGACATGACGAGTTGGGTACATATTAAATTCAAATAATTTTCATTAATAAGTTAAATGTATATTTTACTAGAATACAAATAGATTTGCTGAGCGAACACAGCGGTTGCGGAAGGACATTTTCATTTCTTCTCTCCTTTGGTAGGCATTAAGGATATGTAAATGAGATGGACAGGTCGTGAAGAACCAAGAGACTAGAGATAAGGCTTCCGGTCCAAGCACCTTGAGGGCCATTTCCAATATGCATATATTTCAAATAAATATAATCATTAATCTAGTCAGTGTGTTAATTATTTATAAACTCAACTCAGGAGAATCTCAAACGTCTGAAACTATCTCTCATATATATTGTAGAAGGTTGCTCCACTGCCAGAGACAAATGTAACACATTATGGAGATACAGCGTACCATTCTGTAGATAATAAACCACTCCCATCAGAATGCTAACTAATTCTAAACAAGAAAAACACTAGCGCGAACTATTTAAAACTAAACCAAACTAATTAAACTATTTTGACGAAGAACGGAAAATAAAATCCCGTGGGAAAACATTATAATTTGTTTTTTCTTCATGCTCCCCTCACTATTTGCTTATTTTTTTAGTTACATTCATTCAGCGGCATCAACTTGTAAGACCTGTGTAGAGAAGCCACAGTGATGGTGGACCCACATCAACTCACTAACATCATGGCGAAAATAATGAGCTTAGCAGTTCTGTAAAACGCTAAAATCAGTTTTTTGAGTCGAATTAGATAATTAAACTATACCATTCTTTTAGTAGATATCTCCCAGGGCGTCCAACATTTTTTTTTACTCCAAGTTTACTGAAACTGAAGGACTTTGGCACTTCAGAGGAGACAAGCAAAGCGCTATCAGTAACTGCCCACAATACGTGTCAGCTGATCCCGTCTTGAAATATTGGATATAAACTTTGTAGAATTTTTTTCCCCCACAAGAACCATGGGGGATCTGTTGGTGAGGGAACCGTCTACCCCTCTTTTTCAACTTTCTCATGGAATGTAGATGGCGACTAACAGTATCTTTTGACAAACCGCATTCCCTGGCAAATTTGTGAGGAAACAGTCTACTGATCTATTTCACCTACCCCTTGGAAAGTAGATGGCGACTTACACTATCTTTCGACACACAACACTCCCTGGCAAGTTCGCAAGTACTTGTGGACGGATTTGACTCAACAGCTTCCAGTAGAACCTCATCAATATCCATAAATGGAAAAGTGATTTAGTGGCCAACGCTCGCCAATGGTGACATCACTGTATAAGCAAAGAGATAGATAGAGGTAAGTCTTTTACCATTTTCCGAAGCTCGCTGATTTAACAATATTGAGCTTCTGGAAGCTTGATTTGTGAAATTTTTTTTTCTCTCATCGATTAATAACATGGTACTATATTTCTCAAAATGAATCATTTAAAAATAGCTAAAATTGTACTTCAGCGCGCTGGGATCTGATGAAGAAAAAGGGGGTTAGAGGAAAATACATTGAATAATAGCCAATATTTTCATTACATTTACTACTATTATTTACTTGCTATTAAAATTATATATCAATACAAATTATATTTTAATGGAATTTAGTGTCTGAATTTTAACGAAAGACGTAGATTATGGAAGACATTGAAAGTGAACTTAAAGAGCCGAAGGTCATTCCCTGAGATTTGAAGGTACCCTGACTGCATATAAAAAATCTGCTCAGTTTTTGCTGCTCTTTTATGAAAGGGTTTGTCTTTTAATACAGCTGATAAACGTAAACAAAAATATATATATTCCTTGAACCGGGTACCAAACAGTTTCGTAAGTTAAACTTGGAAAATATCAAATTTCTGCGGCAGCAAATGTCAGTGGATGGCGGCAAAGAGATGGGAATTTACCTTAAAGTGCGTCTACGAAACTAATGCAGATTGTGTTGAATCATTTGTGATTGTCGCTGGATGACTTGTGGGTCAGAATTAACATAGCGTTAACACAACCCCGTACGACAACGATTCCTAATTTTTTTTTCCTGACTATTATGAAGCATCCGATTGCTTTTCAAACCTGGTAGGCACATCACTTTCCTTTTAAAGTAATTAATTATTACTTGAAAAAAAAAATTATTCATATCAATTAAAATACAAGATGAATCCATATAAATTAATATATCCCTTTCCCAGCTAGTATTTTATAGAAATATAACCTTGTGTAAATTGAAGGATGTTACACCCAGCGGCGGATTCTGGTTTCCCGAAGTGAATGTATTACTGAAAATATTTAATGGGGGATGGGTGAANATTATAAGTCGAACGTTCTTTGCTTCATCTTTCCTACCCTTTCTCCATTAATAAAGAGTAAAAAAAAAACCCATCTCATTATTTTCTACGATAGAAATTTTCATTCAAGAGAAATAGGAAGACTAATAATTTTCAAATGGAGAGTTTTTTGACCGTAGATATTTTTTTTAGATGATTTTAGTTTAGGGGTTCGGTCAAGGTAGATCCAAAATAAATACAAATTTAAAGAATGTATTTTTTAATAAAGGATTATCTGCTGACGTTTCGGCTTTCATTGTAAGCCATCTTCAGGGCTGTAGAAATACAATGTCATGAGAATACAACCAATTGGTTTTTTTTTTTTTTCAAATTGTTTTTCAAAATCTTTTTAAATCCTCTAACATAGCTTTCTACATTCATACTCTTGATATCACATTATATTATGGCAATTCTCTATTATACTAATTTCAATTATTATTGTATTCTCATGACATTGTATTTCTACAGCCCTGAAGATGGCTTACAATGTAAGCCGAAACGTCGGCAGATAATTATCTAAATTATATTAAGGATTATAATCCTTTATTAAAAAATACATTTTTTAAATTTGTGTTTTTTCGGATCTACCTTGACCGAACCCCAACTAAAATCATCTAAGAATAAAATCTACGGTAAAAAAAAAAAACTCTCCTTTTGAAAATAAAAAAAGGATGTTAAGATTATAACTAGTATTGAGTGTGATTCGATCTCATAATATATATAATTGATATTATGAGATCGAATCAAAAATTCGAGGACAAAAACAATACTACACACAAGCCATGCAGAGGCACAAGGACACACTAGAGGAGGTACGTGGTCAGCACACTAGCCACCTGCTTTCTGTTCTCATTGTGTAACGGGTGTTACCCTACTCGAGCTGGGTCTTTCTCAGCAAGATCAGATCAGGCCAGAAATACAAAGAGGAGCAAAGAAGCAGTGTTGTGTGAGTTTGGTTGAGAAGCGCTGTGAACCCTGGATTAGACTTTGAGCCAAGGGTGTGACCATATGCTACGTTGCATTGTCTTTCACTTCGATATCATATCAGCTTTTAAAATTTTGGTTAAGACGAAAGAGAGATTAATTGAGAATATTAATAAGACATTAGCCAATTGTATGTTTTAATAGCCGAAGCAAATAAGTACTATGGGAGTAGAACCCACTTTAAAAATCAAAATTATACTAAAGAATGTACAATCGCAATTATTATTTAAATTCATGTCATTTGGGCCCATAAATACATTGTTTGCACACAGACGCATTAATAGAAATTTTTTTCTTTGTATTAAGCAAAATTTGATTTCCCTTTGCGGCTTTGGATGACTTATAAAATCCCAGGGGAATTTATTGCTCTTATTTCTACGTGAAAATTTACCTATAAATCCTATAATATAAAGTCCTAGAAGTGAAGAGTTAAAGCCCTGTTTCCCGAGCGCATCCAATATGGTAAGTCCTAGAAGTGATGAGTTAAAGCCCTGTTTCCTGAGCGCATCCAATATGGGGTAAGTCCTAGAAGTTAAAGCTGCCAGCTGAAAACATATCATATAGGTTAATATATTTACTTGTGTTGAAATATGAACTGTCTATAAAAGAGCTGTTATGGACTAACCTAGGATGAAATGGAAGGTTATAGAGAGAGAAAGAGAGAGAGAGAGAGAGTGGTTCAAGGGGGGGGGGGGGTTGGCACGTTTATAGAATAGGGCGTTGTTTAGAAAGTTTGAACGTTTATACGTCAGGGCTGGCGTAAACAAGTGGCATACATCATGTTCCAGCGTTCAAACAATCTGGGATGTGATGACGAACATATGTTGACTGACATCATGATGTACAACGTTCAATGGTTATACCTTTGAGTAAGGGGTAGAATTTCGGGTGCGGGATAAATACTTTTGTGCGAGTGTGCAAAATTTTGCCGTTTTTGTGGTTCTTGAAGTGTACTCTACAGTGAGTGTACATTTTATTGTTGTGTGTTAGTCTTGAGTATCACTCTAAAGTGATCTAAAAAAAAAACAAAAAAAAAAACAATTTTTTGTTTTAATTGAAGTAAATTTTAAATAAATTTTTAAGTTAATTAAGTTGCGGTGAAATGAAAAAGTAAATGGGCAGTAGTAATAATTACATATGCTTCGAGTTATTAATGACTATATGCTTAAATAATTTTTTTATTATTAATAAAAATCCATTTATTTAGGAAAATATGAGTTATTTGCATATTTTACCTGAGCTGAAACAATACACAAAAAAGAAAGAACAAGTAAGTAGATCATAGTCATTATTAACGTCAACCTATTGTATTTATTTAAAGGATTAAGTGATTGAATTGAAGGAGGATACATATTTGGAAAAAGGACAGAAGTTGAGGGTGGTAATGAAATGTTATCAGTAAAAGTTACTTTAACAAAACACCAACGATATCCTTGGGATGATTGTTCCGAAATGGCTAATCGCTTTTGTAGTGCCTCAGTAATATTTTAGTTTAGTTTGTTTTTAGAAGTAATTGCAACTGCTAATCCATCCGAATGTTTCTAATCAAGATATTATTATTGAATTTCAGATAATCCAACTATTTACAATTAAATATCACAAAAAACCTATTGAAGTTTGATACATTAATATATATAAATTACCACATTTTGGGTCAAGGATTACTTCTAGTTGCGGAATCCAAGATGAAAATGGAAAAATAATTTTGAGGTCATTCCCCCAAGTCCCAAAAACTTCTTTAGATAATGGAAGTGGGATATATACTTTTTCTTCGTTTATCTTGAGACCTGTTCCATTTTTACTCCATATCAACGCATTTTTTATACACTACTAATGTATACTAACATATAAGATTGTACAGAAAATTTACGATACACATTGCATAGAATTTTTAACTCACCTTTTTTAGGCTAAAAAGAAATTTATTATATATTTCAAATTATCCCTAAAATAAAATACGAATCTTCAGTCATCTTAACTGCTGAGCCGTGATTTTAATAAAGTTTCTCAAGCTATATAAAGGAATAAATAAATAAATATCAACATTATATTATATATATGGTCTTGAATGAAGAGAAGGATAATGAAAGAAAAGTTAATACAACTGAGTAAAGTTTAAGGGAAGGGAGAGTTCGACCAAAGCCTATATGTTATTTCAAAAATATCTCACATGCACCTTTTAAAAATGTCGAATAACAAACATCACTTTATACATATTATATTCAATAATATTTCTTTCAGCTAAATATCTCTCTCTCTACCTTCATTCCTCATCTGATTTCACCTAAAACAGAATCCTTTCAGTACATAAGTGAATGACATTGAAAGGTTCATTAAATTATATTGAAATCATTTACTGGATAAATAACATTTCCTATCCTACATGACATTCTTTAATAATTAATGTAGGAGAGGATGGCGGGGGTGAGGGGATATCACTGGAGAACTCCCTTGTCTTACCCATCTGTCTTCCTGACTTCACTGATGGCAGGACACACTAGACTAGCATGTGGTCAGCTATGCCCGAACTCTATTTCTCCTGCTTTGGAGCTAGGAAAGAAGACGGTTTCCTACTTCGGAGAGACACGGAGTATGAAGTGTCTCAATATAACGGTCTTTCCCGGGAACTAATTCTGTACACATCCTGGAGGATTCCCTACCTACCGATTTGATATAAGAAAATATTTGCGAAACACAGTAGTTATAAAAGATGAATTTTTAACAGTTATATTCCCTAAATCTTTTACAACAACAAGAAAAATATTTAAGAATATATCATATTTTTCTAACATAGAATCTAATTTCGGAATTTAGTCTATAAGTTTCAAACCACTGAAGGAATTAATTTTTGGCTGAAATCAAAATATGGAAGGCGAGCTTAATAAAGATAAATAAAGACACTATAGGTTATTATTATATATATTTTTTTTTACATTTTCATGATTCATAATATAAATTATTTCAATACGATAGACTTTTAGGAGATTTATCATTGGGTAATAAAGCTATTCACGTTGGTTCCATGACGTCACTTATGAATCATTTTATCAGTTCATTACGAATCCTACATTATAGAAGCTAAGTTAACGGTCTCCAGAATAGGTGTGTTTGCTCTTTCAAAATAATGAAGCTAAAATTAGGCATTTAAGCTTTTTTTTCTTTTTTTTTTTTTTTTTCAAATCTTTGGTTGAGTTGATTAATGTTGAAATCGCTCGCGTAGTAGGTGGGAGATGAAGAGGTTTCGAGGAAAACCAAAATTTTAAATGAATAACATCTTTATAATAAGCGTTATAAAAATTTATAAAACAAAATTGGTTTAAATTATAATTCGATTGTATTTTGTATATTTCATAGCATTAAAACAAAAACAAAATAAGAACAAAAAAAAAAAACAGCATGTTTTAGGAAGACATTGTAGAACATCATTTCAAGTTTTGGGCTTTTTTTAAAAATAATTTTTATAAGGTACGGAGCAAATTGTTATTCATTACAATCTTAATGACTTACAAGTCTTGAAATAATTTTGGGTTTAAATCAGATGTAGTTGAAGGGGGAAGAAAATGCAAAATGAAATTAACTAATTTATGGCACAATAAAATTCCAGAGCCCCCCCACCCAGCTCTTTTTGCAATCATCATCATCCTCTCCGGCTGAAAATTCGCCATTTACCTCGTTTATGTAAATGTTAATGGAAGTTTTTTTAGTAAGCTCCTGCGTGACGAAAACTTTTATCGTTTTTACAGTATACCCTACACAGTCTGTAAACAGTGTCCTTGAGCTACTCCTGGGACTGACTTCCCAAGAGTAGTTCAAGGATTATTAGTAAAAATGGTAAATTTACTTAAATAAGTCAAGTTCCCAACTAATTACTAGCTGCTGGGAATCCCTTACAAACTTAAGGAATCTCTTAAAGAAATGGAAGAGGAGTTGTGGACCTCCAGTTGGAACAGAATGCATTACCTTTGACTGGTACTGTTTCCTTGATGGTGATTGGTACTCCGAGAAGAGGCTTGCTCCTTGCCAAGAGGTCAGGGTCCACACTACTGCTGACCAGGTCATCTGCGGCCTTCGCTTCCTGAAGAGCTGCCTCGAACCTGTCCTGCACCACGCTGTCAGGACAAAGAACCATTTTGTCAGGACCTTCTCCCTCTCTACTCCTCAAGTACTTACCACCCTTACTTAGAATATCTTAGTACACACACACATGTATATACATATAAATACATACATTTGGCATTTTTAGCTACTTCTATACATGTACGGTGAAGATCTGTTGAAGTTTTTCAAATGTTCCATGTCTCGAATGCTTCTAATCATAAATGATAATAACAGAGAATACGGTAATAATTTGAAAGAACATAAAACTAGATTTTATATAAACTTCAGCCAGCTAGAGACAAATTAATTTAAGAAAAGGATGAGTCCCACATACCTTGAATGACTTTCAAGAAGACGCATGAGAAAAAAAATTTCACTTTAAACCCAGGTTACTCGAAAGTATACGGTACGGTCAAAGCTTGAATTAATTCGCAGGCTAGAAATCCCCGCCAGCCATCAGATAAGGATTGATGGGGAAGAGATTGACGGGCCAATCATTGAGTTATCATCAGCTAGCTAACAGACACTTTCCTTCGGGTAACACCGTTTTGCATTTCCATGGCATTGTGACAAAGTATATAAATAATAGTGTAATTTATTCGAGATAGCGAAACGGAGAGGACGTCGGGGTACCAGCCGAGGGAGGAACCTGCGAGCACGCGGCCCCGAGAAGGGAACAGGTTCTGATGAAGCACCTCCAGGACCTAAATATCTGATAGGTCTCGAGCTCAAGCGAAATTCCGATCTTGAGTGGAACTAGAAAAGTTGTTGTTTGTGGTTTAGAGGCGCTCAACGACCATGGTTATCAGCGCCTGTTATTTTTAATTAATTAATTTATTTTTTGTAATAATCTCTATAGTAATCCAATACTTATTTGCTGGAGATCACATGATCTCGTGTACATAATGAGTAGCCAAGAAGCAAGAGTAGTCAGGGGACAAGCCAACACGCCCAGACTCCCGACCCGCCTCAGGACAGGCCGCAGCGCCCCCCGGTCCCAGCAATCCATCGCTGCCATGGGAGGCCCACATCTAGGTGGTTGGCTGTCTGGCCTGGGGTTGAGGGTATGATTGGTGGTGCCAGGCCAACCACACCCTCCAGGCCTGCTTGTAGTGAGACCAGGTGGGGCGCCAAGACCCACCCGAAACGAAACCGACGAAGCCCAAGCGAGGCGGCACGACCCCCGACCACCCCACGCCAGTACCTNGGGGGGGGGGGGGGGTTAAATATACTTAATATTCCATGTATCATGTACTAAATATTAAATTCGTTCTCCTTTTACCAAATTCCATGTAAGCCCTTACGAAGATGTAAAGATACCCTCCCAAAAAGACCAAAATCCCAACAGGAAATGGAAATTATATTTCCTTACAATTCCTCCCTCCCCCAGCCTTTTACAGGAATTATTCCGTGAAGGATACGACGAAAACCATAAGAAAAAAACTGTGAAGCTGGAGGATGTTTACAAAAACCATATTTTTCTCTAAAATCACTCTCACATTATCTTTATTCCAGGAAACAGGAAACAGATGTTAGCATTCGTATCATGAGATGTCTCGCGAAAAGTCCTACTTAGAAATTACTAAAATCAAGATATCAGTATCAACATGGATGTATTTATTGTAGTATATATATATGTGTGTTTTTTTTTTTTTTTTTTTTTTTTTTTTTTTTTTTTTTTTTTTTTTTTTTT
>KZ806930.1:854066-865141 GCA_000696205.2 Oncopeltus fasciatus | reverse complement strand
GAACACATCACTACTCACTAGATCCTTTTTCACTGGTGGCCAAACATAGTTTTTTGTGACCATTGACCTGATGAGCTCGGATCGTGGCGCGTCATACTTAGGGCAATCTGCGATGAGATGATCCCATGTCTGCGGAGTGACGCCGTCGCAGTCGCAGCTTGGGTCTGTGGAGATCTTAAATCTGTAGAAGTAGCTTCCGCATCTTCCATGTCCGCTGATGACCTGGGTGATCTTGTAATCCAACTTGAGATGGCCGGCCTGCAGTCGATCCTGCACCTTCGGGAAGAACTCCTTGGTAGCGCTGCCTTTGGTGCTCCCCGACCACAGCCGTTCCCACTCGACTTGCACTTTGCTCCGCAGTGTCCTTTTCAAGTTGGATTTCGGAGCAGGTGCATAAGCAATCGGCAAGTCCTCCTCGGCTGCTGCTTCCTTGGCCAATACATCTGCCCTCTCGTTCCCTTCAAATCCAGCATGTCCTTTGACCCACTCGAAGCTGATGACCGCATTTGTGGAGTGCAGCAGTTGTCTGATCTCTTCCGCCAGAGGGTAATGTGCGTTCCTGTTCTGTATGATAAAAAGTGAAACCTCACTGTCAGTGCAGATCTTGACCTTTGAACCCGACCGAAGATACCTGCTGACCCAGGTAATAGCCTTCATGATACCCAACAATTCTGCCTGATTATTTGAACATTCCTTGCTCAACCGGAATTTCTCCTCTGCAAGAGATGCACTATTCTTGTAAACCACGAAAGCAGCGCCGACTCCTTCACTGGATTTACTTCCGTCAGTATATACTTGGTACTCGTTTAACTCTCCTTCGGCAGCGAGAAGAACCTTGGGGATAATTGCTGGGTGTTGCCAAGTATTCGCTGGGGTCATTCTTTCGAATTCTGGTTCCACAAACCTCAGCCGAAAAGCCACCATCTCCCGAATCTTTAGGATAATGGGTTCTATGCCAGCCAGGAGTACTGCCGCCTCATACGAAATCGTTCTGAACCCTTTGATGATCCGCAATGCAATCAAGCGCTGGACCCTCTTTAGTTTCCTTTGGTTGTAAATCTTATCCAGGCTTTTTGACCAAATCGGTACAGCATACGTCAGCATAGGAACTAGCGCTCCTTCGTAGATCGTCTTAATTGCTTCGCTGCCCATGCCCCAATGTACCTTTGCTACTCTTGAAAGTCGGTTGATAACCTGAAGGGTCCTTGAACACACGTACTCTACATGAGGATTAAAAGAATATCGGTAATCGAAGATGACCCCGAGGTATTTCAGTTCTCTTCCAACAGGTATCTCGTATCCATTGTAAAATAAATTAATGTGTTCTATCTCGCCTTTTTGTTTAAATAAGAGAGCCTGCGACTTGCCAGGGCTGAAGGTGATCTTGTTTTTCTTCGACCAATCATGAATTAGTCTGAGTGATTCGTTAGCTATTATTTCAGCATCCAGATGAGTCTTAGCCGCTATCATCAGCAGGTAGTCGTCGGCGAAGGCGATGTCCTCAACCTCAACTGGATATGGAAGCCTGTGAATGGAGTCGTACATGATTATCCAGTATCCAGGTCCGTTCCTGGATCCCTGAGAGCAGCCCCGCTCCGGTTGTCTCTCACATCTGATGCTACCCACGCTTAGGCTTGCTTTTCTACCCTCAAAGTACGATAATGAAAGCTTATATAGATTTTTGGGGCAGTTAAACTGTTTAAGTTGGTAGAATATTGCCGGCCACCATGCAGAGTCAAATGCACCTTGAACATCCCATGAAATAAGAAGCACTCTTTTCCTGCGTCTCAAGTTGCTACTTATAAATGTGTTAACCTTTTCAATGGCGTCGATAGTGCTCCTCTGGGGGGTAAAACCAAATTGTTTCCTGCTGTATATATATGTGTGTGTATGTGAGTTAGAATCCTATTGATATTTGGATAGTACAAACCTGTTAATTAAAGGATCAACAGTTTTTATTCTGTCGATGAAGGCCCGGACGACATCAACGCTCGTCACCTGGAAAAAAAATGTGAACTTTAGACTTGAAATTGAGAAGCATTGTAATATGTTTTGTAGAAGCTAAAAATAGGAGAATTTATGTACACTCGCTAAGTCTGCTGGAATATAAACTTCCCCGATTCATCTGATCAGGGTAGGCCCATCTCAGTTCTTGAGCCTAGCCCGACATCTTGACATAAAATCCATTTTATTTCCAGGAAGATGGTAGACAATGATAGATTTCCTCAAATTAAATTATGATTTGGACGATATTATGGTGGGATATTATTGGTGTCTGAAAATTGTTGATATTTGAAAAGCACCTTCCATGTCATTGAGAGCTAGTTTTTTTCCATATTTAATTAATACGAATAGAGTTGATTTATTTAAGACAAAAAAAAAAAAAAAACGGTTTTATGAGTGGTAATGGTGGGCGGAGACCTAAAGCCTTCTAGATAACTTTTCGAATTTTGTATTTGTTCTAAAAACTTTTTCTTACTATAAACAATAACGAATATGTTGACAATTTTTAAATTTGGTCTCTCATTAGTCATCCCTTCCCAACATTTAAATCAGGCATTGAAAAAATTATTTAACTGGAATTGAATAAAAAAGAAGGGATATATATATATAAATAAATGTGTATGAATTTTTGTACATATATGAGTGTGTGACCAGAGATGAACGGAAGAAGTGTTTGAAATGTGTTGGTCTTAGAAGAGTGTGAGGTACGATAACGGTCTATTGCTTTGCTGTTCTGTGGTCTCCAACGCTGTTGGCCACATATCTGGCCACATATATAAACCCACATTCTATGTTGCCCAAGTACCCCACCAACCAACTTATTTACCTTTTGGCGGATTTTATGAATGGAGAACCGTATCTCTGTTGAATTCTTCGGACAACAACTACGTCTCCAACATGTTCCCGTAACTAGGAGTGAGTGCACTGATTTTTGGTAGCACATGCAGCTCATGTCGGAAATGACAATCAACTTTCGAGAAATTTCTTTCATAATAATTAGGATGGTCTTCTCCCCTTCACATCTTTCCTGACACTACTTAAGACAAAGATGAAAATACTGTTCATTCTAAATTTAACTGACTAAATCAATATATTACATACCTCAACATTTTTAAGCACACATATTTTCATGCATACCTTAATTAAAACATTAGAATTCTCAAAAATACAAAAAACAACATTCATGTTGAGCAATATTTTTCAAATTCAAAATCAAAGTTTACGCACCTTCTGCGTTCTCCAGCGCTATATCAGAAGGAATAGCGCAAAGTGTGCGTGAATGCGACTTGCATAGAAATGACTCCGGGTTCGCAGCTAATCTTTTCTCGTACGAATACTAATCATTTGGCAGAACTGCTAGCTCCAAATACAGGGTGCGCGTCTACTTCAAAAATTATACTTAAATATGTTATTCATGTGACACTATGAACTCTTTTAATGAATTTTTCTTATCAGATCCCTCCTAGAGCCACTACAAGTATGGATCGCTGAAAACTGATTGCACGTATTCAATCGTCTTTATATTTTTATATTTTTTAATATAATAAAGAAACTATATTCTGAATATATGTCTCCTACCCTTTTTTTCTTTTTCAAACCAGTGAATCGTTTCGATTAAAGTCAACAAGGAGTATGGCGGGAGGTGGGAATTAGTGAAGTTGGATATTCATCAACGCCTTTGTTATTTTTAGTTTTAGAAAAAAATTTTTTTTTTTTGTAAATGATTAATGAAACTTTTGTACGATAATGAGTCATATTTTCCTAGTTAGCTTTACCTAAGGTTATGTACATTACTGGATGTGTAATGTTCTTGCATCCTGCACCATTAGATAAACCTCAGCGATCTTTCCGTCATCACACATAAATGTAAAAACATTTATGGCAGTCACTGCACTCTCTCGGAAGGCTTAAGTATTACTCTGAGAAAAGCATCCACGGATTGATGAATACCTGGTGAAAACAAGAAACATCCACAGATTGACGAGATCCGTCAGTCTACTAGTAATGAATATTCTAACAGCAAAATAAATAAATTTTCCCCTCTTCTGTTTCGATTAAATTCATGAGTCTACTAAGGAAAACTCATCTAAAAAAATAAAGACTCACATACAAAAAATTAAATAAATAAATTTAATATAGACCTCCATCAATTAAATTATACCTAACAAACTAAGAATAAACATTTAAAAGTCTAAAAATTCATAAAAATAAGATGACCCTCTTCCCCCTCCCGTCGCAGGTTAAATGAGATATGTCAGTCAAAGGTGTCAAATGATATAATGGAGTGACCCCTCAACAGAATATAACAACCCTCTTGTTTAGGGTGTCAAATAGAGCAGTCTACTGAAGACATTTTACCTATCAGAACGAGAGAGTGGGTAATTAGGGCGCCCTTCCCCCAGGTGAATCAGATCCGTCAGTCTACTTCCGACAACACAATAAGAGAGTATAACTAGTAAAGCATTGACACCCCACTCGGACATTCACGGAATCTAGAAAGATAAATAGTAGCAAGAAATACATGATTAATACATGCATGAGGCATCCAATGTTCCGTAATGACAGTAAAGCTAAACTTAAAAATTAAACAAAATAAAAAAGCTTCTTAGCATAAGCGCACTTCAAGATGGGCATAAATAAAATTAAATATCTAATTTGAATATAAAATATTGCTGAACTTAATTGTCAAGATGTAATTTTCACTTGATTTTATGTGAAATTGTCACAATAATTGTGCACTTGAAAGAACTATTGTGATACATTATTTAAATGTAAGTAAGGAATTAGCAAATTGGTTTTCGTATTTCTCTTTGGATACAGCCATTGCCGAACTCGTCAAAGGACTCAGAGGGAGAAAGAAGTGCCAGTAGCAACATATACATAGATAAAAGTAAATTTCTCATTTGATCTTCAGCCCTTCAGTGAGTGAGGATTAACTCTCCTCCTTCACTACTTAATATCCGTTTGTTTTTCTTTTTTCCTTGTTTTTTTAAAATGTTACTACCTATATATTATAGGAAAATATATTATCATTTTTTTTTTAATTTATAATATTTGTTAATTCAGTTATTAAACGAACTCTTTAATGTTATAAATTATAGTATCCCTCAATTTACATTTTATTCTCTAACCTTTAATTTAATTTAATTTTTGATCGATTTAAGCCATTTAAGCATTCATTGCGTCTAAAAAACTTCCATCACAGAATTTGATTCCTATACTTACATTGCGGGAGTAAGAAAGCTTAAGGACAATATAAATATATGTCCATATGTAAATTTGTGCATGCATGTTATACATTATACATACATTTATATATTACAATTTTGAATAAGTCATATTTGTAACTTCTAAAATGTAGGATCAGTAGAGATCTGTTGAAATTTTTCAAAAGTCGCATTAGGTGGTACCAAAGTCAGTATCATAATTCCTTTACTGAAACTCTGTTAATAAGTAGAGGCGCAATGATCAGTGTGAGTATATATTGGGACCTTAGGTGATTTTTAATTAATAGATTAATATTTCATTTTCTAGAGAAGCAAGATAAAGCGAAGAAATTCATCTCAATTGTCACACACATATATATTATATATATATATATATATATATATATATATATATATATATGTGTGTATGTATAACGCAATTAACTTTATCTAAAGGACGAAAAAATATGTACATTATTATTAAATCAGCGAGTTGTGGTAACTACTACCTAATTCTCAATGATAATAATAAAATAATACAGCACAACCGAATAATAATTCATTTAAATCGCCTTATNTATAAAAATATATATATATATATATAAAATACCAAATATGTGTTTTTCATTGCTAAAGGTCGTTAAGATGGAACGCAGGTCATTTAATACTCGTTACTTTATTGACGTAGGCATACTTTATGTGGCTGTGAAGACTTGTGTGGAAACAATGACCTTCGCCGTGATGCAGCTGACCACCAGCTAATGAGGCGATAACATCTTACTAAAGTACTTAAGTTGTTGACTTCCCCGTCATACACAAACGTAGCGCGATCGGTTGGTGAGGCGTCCTTGGAGGTCGCTAGATTCCTGAAGTAAGCATCACATGCCTGTCTCCACACGAGAGCCCGCCTTCAATAATACATGAGGGGAGTGTGGAAGACTTTTCTGTCGTCTCCTTCACACAGGAGCTGCGACCACTAAGCACTTTTCCGTATCAATGATGAGAGGAAATGACTCACTAGATCTTACAAGAAGGAAAAGCTGGTTGAACTAAATAATATGGTTCCACGGTAATATATATATATATAGCTCATTCTGACCTAAATACAATAATAAAAATTGGAAGTACAAATAAACAATATATTATTAATATAAAGTATTTTAAATAAAAATGACAAATTATTTACAATTTATTTGTACGGGTGGGGAAATAGGAAAAAAAGTATTTAAAATAAAAGAGTTAAAATTAAAAAGTAAGATATAAATAGGGTAATAAAAGTTATAAAAATACGTGTAGAATAAGAAAATGAATGCGATTTAAAAAAAATCTACTACAATAACCATTAATGAAGGTAAAATAAAAATAAAGGTGATAAAGTTTAGCGATTCCTGATACCCCATTGGGCAGAGAGGAAGTGTATGTGATAGCTGCGATTTGGATGATATCACTGTGAAATACGAGGTTCTCTGTGAAAGAGTTCGGTCCAGGATGCTACCGTGGAATGTCAGAGGCCGAGGAATGTCGGAGAGGTCTGTGCAGGGAAGCCTTGGGAAAACGGGATGAGGGTGTCCATCAAGCTATTCACATTCGAACTTTGAAGAGATTTTTGAAAAAGTTTCACTGATCCTACGCAGAAGGACATTAATGTAAGAAATATGGCCCATTATTGTCTGTGAGTGTGTGCGCGTTCTAGAGTTAACTATTTGTAAAATTAAGAAATTTGGATTATGTATTTAAGATTATTTTTTACAAAACATTCCTGAATTTAAGAGTGTTTAAAAATCTTATTATGAATATGAAATCGTTGATGATTGATATTAGCCCAGGTGGAGGGGGTATTATGAGAGTTACAATGAAAATATTTATAGAACTTTATAAGAGTGAGGTATTTATTCTAATATTTATATTCTGTAAGAGAACCTTCGTCGGTTTTGCGGGCACCTTTGTTTTTTATGTGAAGCAGTGATTAGATTTTCTTCTACAAACCGGTGAACTAATGACTTTTCGGATGGAGGAGAGACGGGTTGAGAAAGACAAAAGTCGTGATGGCTTTGTTGTCATTTCAGTATATGAAGTAATTATGATACTGGTGCAGAAAGACATTTTCCTAGAACTAAAACGGAAAAACCTTTACCTTCTGCTCTCTGATAAGGGCTGCGAGCTCGGAGGCGCTCCTCAGAAGAAGGGGGTCGGTGATTGGAGGGACTGCCTTCTTCTTGAGCCCGAGAGAGACCACCTTCGAGTAGGGCCAGAACACGAGGAACAGGACGAACTGCAGACATCTGACGAGCCTGAACATGCACACTTCCACCAAGCCCATCTGGAATATAGAAGTCATAATTAGAACTGTTCACTGTGAGAAATGCATGTGCAATGGTTATGGTTAGGGTGGCTCACTGTCGGATATATTCTTGGATACTCCCGAGTCAGAGGAGGGGAACAGTTGGTCAGGAAATACTGCCTACCTTTCTTGAATAATTAACTACTCAAATGAAGAGTCTTTTCTTAAAGCCCAGTATCAAGTCATAAAACGATTTGAGATGTTTTCTAGGCTGTACAGACAGACACACTCCCACACACACACACAGACTTTCCCATTCAGTTTAATACAAATACGTGTCAATCAATTCACAAGAGAGATTATACGCATGTGTCTCTCTTAGGATAGAGTTATTTATTTGGATATATATTGGGATTTCAGCAGACATTGTTTGAATAGAAATTGTAGGATTAGGTTAGATTAGTTCTTTTAGAAAAATATTTTAAACAATGAAATATATTAAAAATACATTCTTTATCTACATGGCGTCTAAAAAACTTCCATCACAGAATTTGATTCCTATACTTACATTGCGGGAGTAAGAAAGCTTAAGGACAATATAAATATATGTCCATATGTAAATTTGTGCATGCATGTTATACATTATACATACATTTATATATTACAATTTTGAATAAGTCATATTTGTAACTTCTAAAATGTAGGATCAGTAGAGATCTGTTGAAATTTTTCAAAAGTCGCATTAGGTGGTACCAAAGTCAGTATCATAATTCCTTTACTGAAACTCTGTTAATAAGTAGAGGCGCAATGATCAGTGTGAGTATATATTGGGACCTTAGGTGATTTTTAATTAATAGATTAATATTTCATTTTCTAGAGAAGCAAGATAAAGCGAAGAAATTCATCTCAATTGTCACACACATATATATTATATATATACATATTGTATATAAAATGCATTGACACACACACACACACACTCATGCACGAATGCGGACAAAACACGCACACACAAATATGATTTTATGTTGAAATTTACTGTCATATATGAGTTGTCACCTGTATACCAATGGATCGTGTAAATTATTCTATAACCATGACAATGATGAGCTAAACCTTTTGTCAAATACACGTGGCTACATAGCATTCCATGACGAACAACTGCAGGCTTATNAAAAAAAAAAAGAGATCTAACATTGAATACTCCCAAGAATACATGGGGATACTTCCATTTTAAAATAAAGAAGCCAATTTGAGTAATTAGGCTTTTTATAGCAAGCTGAATCACATATAATAGGTACAAAAGGTAATTTTCGATCGTTTTTGCTCTATAGAATTTTGACGAAATGCGATCGCTATGGAAGAAATTAACGCTTCCCCCTCTACCTTCCCGGCCAGTCTAGAGACAGTTTTAGTGGTCTACCTCTTAGACTTATTGTTTTATCCGGCTTGTAAATTATATTTCTATATTTTTATTAGTGAAACACTTATAAACGGATTTTGTTTTGCCACAGTTTGATAAAATACAATTTAAAATTATCAAGATTTTACGAACGCTCTAGTTAGGGTTATAAATGTGTTTTTAGACATTAATCCCACCCAACTCCCCCCCCCCCCACCCAAAATAGCTTTATAAGTACCTAAAAAATTATACCTAATAACTAAAAACATACCTATCCCATAACACCCAGAAACAATGCCTAACAAATAACAACAAACAATATTTTACAATACCCAACTTAGCTAACAAATGCTTTAGAACCTAACAACTTACTATTAATAGTAATTACCTTACAATTTACAATATATTAGTAATTACTTAACAACTTACAATACATTAATAGTTACCTAACAACAACTATATAGAGATATATATATAGATATATCTAATGTATACCAATAATCTAAAAGGTTATTTCCACCACCAATGAATATAGAACTGTCATACCTTCTATTATCCGTCTTCATTGGTTTCTGCAAACCATCTTCTGTTGGCGAGCGCTTTCGGACATTGTCCATCTTGTTGGCCGAACACTGTCACTGGCTGTAATCAACGTATTCGGCCAGAGGATGGACAATGTCCGAAAGCCCTCGTCAACAGAAGATGGTTTGCAGAAACCAATGAAGACGGATAATAGAAGGTATGATAGTATACCAATAACATCAAAACCACACACACACTGAAGTTTGTATTTATTGGATTTGATAATTTGAAGGCGAACTAATTGCCTAATAAATTTAAGGGGTAAATAATTTTGAGGCAGGAGAATGCTGGAGTGGAGGGGATAGAGATTACTTCTGGCTAGAATGAAGAGGTTCACTGTTGTACGGTTTCTTGTCGACACAAGTCAAGTGAACGCTCAGCTAAATAACGCTGCTCGCCAACTGCACTATACGACGTGTACATGGCGTAGGACAAGCAAAGTGTTCTAGCAGATCTCAAGTCATACATTTGTCACCGCTGTATTTGCCAGCTAGTACCGCGCATACATTGGCTGAAATCGCCTGATAGTGATGGCATGTCGGGAAATCACCTACAAATTTTATTATTAATTTTCTATTTGGTCACCGAGAGTTCTCAGTCAATTGTAAAAGTGGTGATTTCATTGCAATATATATGTATATCTGTGTGTGTGTGTGTTTTTGTTTGCGTGTCTACGCCTGAATACCGACACTCCTTTTAGGTGGACCTACTGTAATTTATCAGTACTTGTTATCAGTATGAATTATATTCTTTAACAGTTATGTGTCGTCTTAAATATAAGATTTAATTCTTATCGTTACATTTTCGTATTATTATATATTGTTGTTATTGATAAAGACAGATTAAGTTGAATTTCAAACTGGGTAAAGATGGACATAGTTAAAGGACAACTTTTATTTTAAAAGTCTGAGAGATAAATTATTGTTAAATGTGAGATCAATAAAGCTGGTTTGAGAACGGTCGGGAGTGGAAGAGTGAGGGAACAGTCAACCTTCAAAGAAATATTTGCTATTTGCGTATTTGTCAAAGTGCTGTAGAACATGAGTGTTAGGAAATTATGATAATTTTTAGTGCAAGGGAACAGAATAAAAAATCTAACTGTCCCAGCCAGGACCAGCCAGGTTCGTGTCCTGGCTGGGACAGTTAGATTTTTTATTCTGTTCCCTTGCACTAAAAATTATCTAAAGTTAGTAATTATATCTTTCAAGAACACAGTGAGTACCATTGCACGACTATTCAAAAATTGCAACAGATTTTCTCGAATCCTACATTGTATACCATAATCTAAAAATATGGTCCATTAAAATTGTACATAGATCTATATTTGTCTTTTAGAGAAAGGCTAAATTAAAAATATTAATATCGTCCAAATGGAGGGTTTTTGCTGTTTTTTTTTTACTGTAGATATTATTATTAAGGGGTTCTTTTGTTTAGGTTCGGTCAAGGATTTTTTTTGGGTCTACCATGACTCAACAAAAAAAATCTAATATTAATATCTTCCTTATTACTTATTATTACGAAAATGAAGTATATAAAAAATAGACTTGAAAAGTAAGTTAATAACATTTAAATTCTATTACATACATATTTAAAAAAAAAA
>KZ806930.1:816285-837338 GCA_000696205.2 Oncopeltus fasciatus | reverse complement strand
AAATTTTTTTTTTTTTTTTTTTTTTTTTTTTTTTTTTTTTTTTAAAGGCGCTCAACATCTAGGTTATCAGCGCCTGGGAAGTGTTTTATTGTTAATTATTTATCTTATCAAAGATATTTTTATCAACTGTGAAACGTGTCACTTCAATTGTCCGTTAAATGATGACTGTTCAGTAGTAAGATATTGCTATAGATATTTATCGCTCTAAAAAGTTGAGCTAATTATTGTTCGTTTGTTTTAGTTCATAGAAGTGCATTATTGCATTATTAGGTAATAATATAACTTTATAAATTTCCGTCAAGTCATCAAGATTTTAACAAAAATAAACGTATGGTTAATAATTTGTGTTATTTTTTAATTAACTCAACGAAACTCATTAAGCAATAAATATATATATATATATACATTGAGCTAAACAAGAATGGGGGCTTATATGAGAACCAATACCAAATTAAAAATGGTTTTGTGTTAAAAGAGGCCTATTTTAATGAATCCCATCAAACTCGACTTGCATTAAATCGCATATAAAAATATTTTTTAAATTTTCTCAATCCCTTCTTTACTAAAAGTGTTTGAGTAGATAAGGAAATATTAATTAAAAAAGTCCACAGGACGATTTATGCGAAAATTAAAATTCAGGTTTATGGAAATTGCATAAAAAATGAATTACTATATATTTATTTGAGAGTGGTTTCATTGGTCACTTCTCCTCATGTGATTGACTTTAAATGTCATTTTTACTTTTCATTGTAATCAAATTACAAAATGATTTTATTTAACAGAATGTAATANCTACCCATAAATAGGCTTTACTGAATGATCTTGTGGAGAGCATTATTTTCTGGTAAGAAAAAAAAACTATCTTTCTAGTATATCTGATAGTGATCGTGATGTAAGACATTAAAGTATTCCCAAATTTTCTTAAGATTAAAAAAAAAAAGTAGAGATAGTGAAGAGGTACAGGTCCCAGGAAACAAATGTAGAACGAATCGCCAGATGGCTGTGACTGTGGGATAGAATGTTGCCCATACACCGCGTATAAAACTCTTAGAGCCCTTACAGTGACCCATTTTCCTTGTTCCCTCAAAGAGAGAGCATCGAAAAGTCATATTGTCCTCTAAACCCTAATTCTCTTACTTCTTGTACTAGTGGTATTAAGGCAGATTTTTTCCCCAGAAGGTTTAGATTGAATGAAGTTCATTTCCTGTTAGTGGAACAAAGGTTAGTTAGGGAGTTACGCCCCCTACCTGGAAAATAGGGCTCTAAGGCAAAAAACTAATAAGGTTAACGCCAATTTTTACTTAATGTCTTCAGGAGAGCATTTTGCCTAATACCCGCGGAAATGGCTTTGCGTGTAAGCTGTAAATAGGTCTTCAAAGGATACAGGTCGACCTTGGACATTGAAGGTGCAGTAGTTGATGATGGGGGAGGAGAGCTAAGGACTTCTCTAGGGGAGCTTTGTCGACCGAACGCTGAGCTAGATCTCTCAGCTACCAGGGGATCCTGGGGGAACTGTCTGCTCTTGCAGGAGACTTAGAAGGGTATGTGCGATTGGAAAGCGGAGAGAAAGACTCCTGCTCTACGGTAACTAAATCATAAAGCAGGAGTCTCCCCTCTCCCTTCATCCCATATGCCCTGAAGAAGGCCTGTAATTTAGCCCGAAACGTTGGCAAAAAAAAAATTACTTCTTTGTTTACACAAGGCCTCTTACCTCTCCTCATGATGTAATTTAAAATTAATAAATTGTTTAATAATTCATCAGTTCTGTCTTTTAAAGTCTCAAGTTTAAGCTGATTTCAGTAATTTCTATGATTTTTGCCAAGCAAATTTTAATTGAACTTAATAAGAGACAAAATGTTAGAGATTATTTTTTTTTCTTTGTTTTATCATTATTCTGAAGCAGGGGTGTTTTATTGAAATTAGCTTTCAGCATTAAAAATAACATCTTTCTCAAGTATTTTTTTACTAATATTATGTTTGACGCCTCGAACAACCATTTGTTCCCCCTATTGTACAAAGACTAATAATAGTACACATTCAAATTTTCATATTTTTATTTCCAATAAAAAACACACAAAATAAATAAACACACTCTATTAAAAAAAATACATCAAACAACTCACCCCAAAAAAATAACTGCAAAATACATATTCAAAGTCCTCCACGGAGAGCTGTACGTTATCCTCATCTCTTTAAATTATAATTATTACCAATTAGACGTTATTACAAAATGTATGATAGTAAGATAATAATTATTGAATACATTCTCATTTATTTCTTTTATTTATATTTTCAGTAATCGCATTTGAAATTTCATTTCTATTCATTTTGCTCAGTAAAGAACAGCCCTTTTTTTCGGCATTTAAAAGCTACATGACATATTTTATTCAGTAAAACTGTGACCTGAAGAGCGGTAATATATATATCTCACTTTAGGTATATAGTGGGAGAGGTCGAAGGAAATGCCGAAAAAACTTTGGGGAAATCTGTTTTGAGAAAAAGCTCGACAGCCACATACCCTGGGAGTTGGCTGAAACGCATCGGACCTTCAGAACTTTGCTGAAATAAGGCCTACAAAGGTTTAAATTAATGCCATACTTCTATTCCCCTGGACAGAGACAATGCCAATTGGATAGCGGAAGTTAAAAATGCATTTCAGATATGCAGTACATAACTCCATTACATAGTCACTACCAATCCAAACAAGTAATAAGCAAACTTGTTCTCCATTAATGAAGGTCCTAGACAAAATTAACCATTATTGATCTAATATTCACTACTTAATGTATTATATACACAAAACTCTTAAAATTAAAACCTATATTAAAAATTACTTTAAATTTTTATAAATAACGGCAATAACATCAGTCAACGCATGGTAAAAAATTGGAAATGATAACATTAAAATTATAAATACTAAATTTATGTGACTATTATTACTGATTTGCAAATGATTATCATGGCAGATAATTACTAGCTAAACACAATTTCGATCTCGTAATGTCACGAGGAACATGAAAAGTTTCGTACACTTCACTGATCCCTCAGAGTGACAGGAATGACCACGTATATTTGTTTGACGTACAAATATACTCCTTTTTCTATAGAGTGCAAATGTAGAATTCCCCATCTTGACCATAGATTCTTACCGCAATCCCTTCAATAACGTCCATTATAATACGATTTTATAATATTATCAATCAAATGAGAAATAATTGTAATGATTTTATAATACAAATCATCAAAATTATCATATTACATATTATAAATCATATTGGAGCTGTCCAAAGTAAACAGATTTCCCACTTCATTACAGAAGGACATATATAAGAAAAAGTGCTTAATTTTGGCTTACAATTAGGAGGAAGCAATGCATTTAAATGGAAAGACAGAAAAAACCTGACTCTAGACTGACCGGGAAGGAAGAGTGGGGGATTACACAGCCTTTGTCGCTGTATAAGTAAATATGTTCCCGAATCAATTTCTAGTGCAAGGGAACAGAATAAAAAATCAATCTGTCCCAGCCAGGACTCGAACCTGGATCTCCTGCTAACCGGGCAAACGCGTCATCTCCCATAATAAGTGTTTCTCATAAGAAGGTTATAGAACGTAAATTATAGAAATTATATTACATCCAAATTTATTTTAAGGTTTTTTAATAAAAACAAAAAACTTCAAACTCAAATAAAAAACGAAGATATCAATATTCAAAAGTATTGGTTTTATTCTAAACCCTTCTCATCTCATTTCAAACAATATAAATTGTAAAAAAAAAGTTTGCAATAGAAAGCCTAAATCACATTTCTATATTATAAAAAAAAAAAAAGAGGTCCTACTCAACACTCAATAATTTTCTTAATATGCGTATTTTTTTAAAATATTATGTAATGTAAATGTTAGAAAACTATATTTCACATCTTAATTTTTTTTTTCGTAACACTAATAATAACCCGGGTTTGCGAACACACTCGCGTACATATATGTAATTTTAAATGGGTTATATTTTTTTTTCTCCAACATAAGTTGTGTACGGTACAAACTTGAATAGCATCATTTCAATGTGGTAAATCTGCTAAAAATGGTTTAACATTCTTGGTGACTTTATTTTCTTTGAAAAAAAAAAAATCTGTCATGCTATATCTTACATAAATTCTTTTGTAAAATTAATAATAAAAAAAAACATTACAACTATAAAATTTTTCTTTCATGTTCACTACCAACGCTTTTTTTTTTATTTATTTTTTTTTTTTTTTGCAAAATTATACATTAAAATCCTGAAGTAGCGTGCATTGAATGCGAAACTAGTAGAACAAATGATGTTTTAAATAACAAGTTTTTTTTATTTGTTTAATAATTTGTCTGATCTAAAACATAAAGTATTACAAGAAAATTAGCAGGGAAGAAAAAAAAAATTAATTCTATTAATTCCTGCAGGAAGCATAAATACCGAATTAGGCTTGAATATTTAAAAATAAATGGGCTCATCCAATAATAATATTTTTATGATTTTTAATATGTTTCTTTGTGAAAATGTTAGAAAATTCCGCTTTACATTACTCATTACCTTATGCTATCTCTCCGTAAATCATCCAACAGCACACCCACGACGTCGCCAACGACGTTGTTTGTTGATTGTTTTATTTAAATGGAGAATTTTTAGACTGTAGATATTATTATTAGATGATTTTAGTTGGGGTTCGGTCGAGGCAGATTCATAAAAAAATATAAATTTAAAAAATGTATTTTTTAATAAAGGATTATCTGCCAACGTTTCGGCTTACATTGTAAGCCATCTTCAGGGCTGTAGAAATACAATAACAATTTACAATATTATAATACAGATTTACCATAATGTAATATGATATCAAAAGCATGAATGTAGAAAGCTATGTAAGAGAATTAAAAAAAACAAAAAAACTACAGCCATGAAGATGGCTTACAACGTAAGCCGAAATGTTGGCAGATAATCTTTAAAAAAATACACTTTTGTTAAATTTATAATTTATTATGGATCTACCTTGACCGAACCCCAACAAGAATCATCTAATAATTTGTTTTATTTATTTCGAAAATTGAGGAGCGCTTAAGTAAGCTTAATCTGTTTCTGTATCCGTATCTGTATTTGTATGAGCAGATTTCAAGGCACGCATTTAGAACAATTTCTTCCATTCTTCACTTATTACGGTTACAAGTACTGAAATATGTTCTACAAGTGTATATAAAATAGAACATATATCAGTACTTCTAACAGAAATAAGTGAAGAATGGAAGAAATTGTTCTAAATGCGTACTAGACATATATTGGCATACAAATATAACACAAACTACTCTTTTGCTGCATTTCGCATTATCACAGCGTTTACTATTTGAGGGGTCGCGTAAATCCTGGGAAATGTGGCCGTCCACTTTCTCCTTAGGCTCCTACCTCTTCGCGAAAGAGTCCTTCCTCTAGTTTCGTTTTCGCGGTCTATGGTATTTCTGCGGTAGAAATCCTCAAAGTACAGCCAATACTCTCGCACATATGTATCACAGGACATCAATAACCTAATTTACTTGCCTCAGATTATTTTTCGACAATGTTTACTTGTTTAGTTAGATCTGAGCGTAATTTTTTTTTTATTTATAACTTTATTTGATTGTTCACATTATGTATAGAATAATTAGTTTACATCAAGTTCTATTCATATCTACAGTTAATCCCTTGGTGTTTTTTATTACTTATCGATATATCCCTTAAGGAGAATAATGTAAACAATGTAATTAATATACCGTGTATTAACTTTTATTCAATTTTCTAAGCCCGTCATACTAATCCACTTTGACACGAATAAGAATGATTTTAGTTGGTTTACGGTTAATTGAAAGCACACTGAAGGTCTTACTTGAAATAAAACTTTTCTTAAATATTTGCTCATTTTGAAATGTCAGGGCTCTGCGATTCCCGGGTAATCCCTAGACTAAGAAGTACAAATATATGTCGCACCGTTCGGGAAGTAGATGTGGAAGACTGGTGACGTAGATCCTGCAGGCAGTGAGGCTGATGACGACCCTCAGCTAAGCGAGAACTCGCTGTACTGACCGCTCTCAGTCAGGACAGCCCCCTCCACTGAGGTGACGCCGGCCTCCGGAGTGGGTTAGCTCCTCTGCCGTCCACGCGTTTCTTTAGCTAGAGGCTAGGGCGTCTGGAGTGTGCTGGAGTCGTTCCAGAGGGCCTAGAGCGTCTGGAGTGTGCTGGAGTCGTTCCAGAGGGCCTAGAGCGTCTGGAGTGTGCCGAGACGTTCCAGCAAACCACTACTTTGCGTCAAGCTTGTTTATGAACCATCCAATCGTGCTTCAGGAGATACCCGAAAGATTGTTTCCGGCATGAGTGACAGCTACAGGTATACTAAGGCTAGTTCTTGAATACTGATTCCCTGGCAAAGGAAGCTCACTGGAAGTACTGTGAGAGCGCTCAGCTTACTTAATAATGGAATATTATTAGTATAAATAATGGGTAAATTTATAGAATTGAGGATTTCAGAAACCAAACACGATGACGTCATACAACATAATTTAGAACCTAAGGAACCTTTATTTCATTTGTTTTCTATTCCGAAGTATTTCCGCTATTGTGGTTATTCTCATAAAATATTGTTAATATTCTTAAAAAATATTTTCTTTAATGTATGTACACAAGATAAATATAGATATAAAATACACACAAAGATGTGTTTGTCGTGGCCACATTTTTCAGTTTTTTAATTAAATTTGACAAGCAGCTTTTTAATGCAATATTTTAGGCGAAATTCGTTTATGAGAAATAGGAATGGGTATACAAAATGTCAAGTGCGAGAAAAGATGTTTTTTCGATGTAGCGGACGTCATATCCAGTTTTGGATAATGAAACGCAATGTGGATTTGAATATTGATAAAATAAATATTTTAGGAGTGAAAAAGCGGTATTCAAACATTCGGAGTGGGGGTTTACACGAGATGGAATGTTTACATTAAATCAACTACAATGCTTTCTTCCTGGAAACAATGAGAGGGCGATAGGATAAAATATGCAGGCGTGAGCAAGGCTTGGCTGTCTACGAACTAACTCTGTTATGGTACTTATCTAGTGCCTCCAGTCTAGTTCTATCACCTCCAACAAGCACAATAACAACATTCCAAAAGCTTTCCATGAAAAATATTTCAATTCTAACTTCTACTGAAGCATAATAAAACCTTTTCTAGCAAGAAACCTTCTCTAGGCAGTGTAAAATGATCTAAAGTTACATTCAATAAGGACGGCCAAGTATGTTATCTTAAAGAAACTCATATTTCTGGCATAATGCTCATCAATGAAAAATCTAGAGTGTTTACCGCAAATCACACATATGTGACTTCAAATCGGATGCATTTGTTTTATCTGTATTTGTTGTGAGTTGTAAAAGTCACTTTTATTCTGTGACTTTCAAAGCGTGTTAATTTGTTTAATCTTTAGCAGTTTATTTTATATTATGTTATTCTTTATATACATTATATGCAATGTCAAAAAATCAATGGAGGATATTGTGCACAGATTACTAAAAGTAAGTTTAATATAATTTGATATTGACGAAATCAAATTTATTTGTCATTATTATTGCGCTACTGACAATTGAAGGACTCCTTAGCTCTGAACGATATATTAAAAATATGGTAAAAGTAGATTTGAAAGAAGAGTTCTAAGAGGAATTCTAAAAACATTCAACACTACTTGCCATATTAATTAAAAATTAGATATGTTAGCGATGATAGAGATGGTAGTCTTTCCTCAGTACAAATAATTTTATTTGCGACCGGTTTCGGTGTCAATACACATCTTCAGGCACTACAGAGTGTCGCAAGATACGGTTCTCCCCTCTGTATCCCAACGAGCAAGAGAGTTCAAATTATTTGAAACAGAAAAGGGTACATCTCTATCATCCCTAAAGTGATCAATATTCCTGGAATCTCGAGAAAAATATAAATTAGATATTTATTTTTTACTATTCTTTATCATCAACCAAACTGTACCAACAAAACATTAATTATATATATATATACACACACACATAAATTTACACATTAATTTCTGCTGACTAAAATAAAACATACTTAATGATAATTTGCAAATAACAATTCAACAAGCGCTGATAACCATCAAAGTTGAGCACCTCTCAAACCCAAAAATTTAATAATTACACGAATTTATTACTTAAATATACTAAAATACTGATGTATAACAATAAATCTTTCCATAATATTATAACTAATGTATTTACAAGAAATGCAATTTCATATTTAAATAGATATAACTAAGTTAGCTATTGAGGTTATTTTTGTGACAAACGTTTTAAACATTTTTTCAATATTTTCTCCGATCCGATCTACTACCATAGACACCAAAAATAATACTCACTTTGAATAGTTTCAGTAAAAGATGTAGTTTTCCTGCAAAAAAGATTATTGCAACCCGTTTCGCAGCTACTATTGCATCTTCAGGCTAAAACATTAACATCAATTTATAAACAATATGATGAAAAAATACATAATAAATAAATAAATATACCTACATATCGATGATTAAAAACAACAAGTAATTTAACATAAACAAATAAATATACATATCAATGATTAAAAACAAAAAGTAATTTACCATAAACAAATAAATATAAAAACCTATAACATTTTAAAAAAGGGAGGAATGCATAGTCAATAACCCTTGCATTAGTTCTCAACTATTTTTTAGAAATTCTGGTGCCTTATATTTTGTCAGTTCTGCTATTTTTGTGTTAAAATTTCTTGTTAATTTATAGCAGGAGATTGATAAATCAACAAAATTATCAGTTTAACTATTTCATATTAATTTATTAATCCGTCCTCAAAAAATAGGCTACACATCTTTAATTTATTTTTTAAGGTCCTCGAGAACCGTTCGGTTGGATCTCTCGTTAATTTTAGCTTCACCTCTATTATAAATTTATTAATTTTCACTTCATAATTGTTTAGGGGGATTATCACACTTGAATTCCTCTCGTCAGCTTTCACTAATAGTAATTTTTTATCCGACAATTTTTTTCCGATCATACGAAGTCGCTGTTTAATTTTAATATGCATATGCTGTTTTTATACGCCTATTATATATTATACATTATATATGAATTATTTATATTATTCTACACACACACTTATATATACATATATATCTGAGTGTGTGCGCGTGGGTTTCAACAGTTTACAGGATAATGTTCTCAGTTTTTCATAATTAAATTCTGCATGTAACATTTCAATGCAAAACGAATGACTATGTTTGTTATAGGGCCAATTCTGATTAACAAGAGATGTGACTACTCAAAATTTCGTATTATTGAAGGTTTTTCGCAGCAGTGGGCGTAGTATTTTTTTTAGAGCAATGGAACTGACACACAGATTTTTTTTTTGTTTTCAAAGAAAAGTGTTTAAGGCTAGAGGATAAAATTATGTGGGAATTTCAAATACAAATATTCAGCAAGTAAAATGTTTAGGAATTCGCCTAATTTATGCAGTAATTATTATTATTTTTATTATTTATAACCTTTATTTACATATTACATTCTGTTAAAAATAAATAAAAACATTTTGTAATTTGATTACAATGAATATTTCAAAAAAAATAACATTAAGGAAAGTCACATGAGGAGAGAAGATGACCAGTGACACCACTCTTAAAGTTATTATTATTAAACATAACTCATGGGAAGAACACCCACCACAGACTTTAGCGCAAAATAATCGGCATTTGCGTTTGCTAATAACCAACAATGACATTACAATAAATATTGGAACTGCAAATAAAATAATTAACTTTGTATGTAATCTATATTTATATAGCATACTTCATCTCGGTAGAACTGACATATATCTCGCCCTGACATATGTGGGGAGAAGAGAAATTCTTACAAGTACCATCTTAACTAAGGACACAGTTCATCTACCCCCATAATTTTTATATAACCCTATGTTACAATTAATAGATCAATAGTTAGTCAAAGTTATCCTAGTGATACATTCCTAGTGCTGCTGTAATAAAGACTTATTATTCATCATAGTAAAGTAGTTGTAAGTTATAGATATTATCTTTAGTTGTACAATATATAGCATTGAATAGCATTGATAGATTGTTAGCTAGCTGTAAGCATTGGTGTTTGTTAATAAATTAGTAAATTAGTATTTATTTATAGAAGTAGTAATTTTAATCAGCCCCTAACAGTATCATATTTTACAATGTACATACATATGCATGGTATATATAATAATTGACGAAAAATGTTTTAAGATATAGAAATTAAATTAAATTAAACATTAGAGAAAGAAAAAAGAAAATAAATAAGCCGGAAAACGTCAGAGAGCTAAGTAAAGAATCGATAAACGGACTTGCAATATTTTCAAATGTCCTTTCAAAACGACATAATAGTGGTATTTTAAGAGTAAGTACACTTAAATCTTTAGATCAATGTCTGGCCTTGAAGGTCTTCGAACGAGTGAGGTACTTTATGATGGAACTCGATAAGCCCTACAACTTTTCATCTCTGACATTTTTGCTAAAACGGATATTTTTCGAAATTCCTTATTTTCCCTACTTATCAGGGACATCCTGTGTGTGTGTGTGTGCGCGCACGCGCGTTTATCATCAATTCAAGGGAATCAAGCTAGTCACTTTTGAATCTTTGAAAAATGTCAACAGTTCTTCACGGATCCTGCATGGGAGAATTAAAAACATGGTAAGTTTTAAAATATTACGAATACACACACACATATAAATATATATATGTGTGTGTTTTGTACGCAATCTAGCGTCCATAGTTTTTAAAATCAAATCAAATTATCAATATTTTTTTTTTTTTGGCTAATCATTGGATGAGTTCGTTAGTGGCTTAAATATAAATACATCGAGGAGGAGGGGGGGTTTGATGAATCAAAATTTGTAAGTCATTAAGGAGGCTGAGGAAAAATGTACAGGACGTATATTAACTATTAAACACGGAGTCAGGCCAGCAAAGACAACTCCTCAACAGAATGGCAAACACCTGCCACTTGGGAGCGACCAAGTCTACCTAAATGATGATCAAATGATCTCCACATCTTACTTCATTCCTTCTCCTTCATATCTCTTCCAACCTCCATGGTCTCCAAAATGGCCTATTTAGTGCTACTTCGACTAGCATTACTCGCTGAAATACTCTTCCTTAGGATGGCTGGTTACAACAGTTACTAAACTTCAGAATTTGACGTATTTAGAAAAAACAGAGACTTAAAGAAAACTTAGATAATTAAATAGTAATTTGAATGTATTCTCTAGGTGGAGGAGCTTCGGATTTGTATGATGGACGTTATCGTGATCGGTTTTTGCAAACGTACGACGGCATTATAGTCGTCCATTTGTCATTTCGAAAATATATATATATATATATATATATATATATATATATATATATTTGTGTGTGTGTGTCTGTAAGAGCTCTATCTCCCGTAATTTTTAAAATAACAACACTAAATTCGGTATTTTAGATTTTTGTCTTGTAATTCCATGTTATAGATCGGTGTAAATTATATAATGTGTGATTGTAAAGTAATCTCTTGGTATGTTGGCGTCTGGTAGTTTTAAAGGTACGATTCTTTGAAATCGGCTAATGTCCCTTATCGAAACACAATGGGTGTCAGTGTGTGTCTTCTTTGGGTCTCTTAGATTTGTAATATTTTCTCTTTCTCTGCACAATATCTTTGTGTGTTTAATACTGAACGTCTCTTATCGTGAACTAAAATAACATGCTTGTAAGAATTTTGAGATTTGGAATTATACATAAGTCTCACTAGAAGTTCTTCTCTGTTTTGATTAAGTTTGTCTGTTCAAAATTCTCTTTCACGTTTAACTCTTTGACTACTGTTTAAATGAGTAACAGCTTTTGCAAATAATCTTATTGAAAAAGTAAAAACTTAAGTAATTATGCATTTTTGGTCATTGCGCAGTTTGTCTATATAAGTTCTTAAAATTGGTAATCAGATGTTGGTGTACACAGTATTTGAATTTGGTAGGTTCTCTGTCACGTTTAGTTTGTCTATGAGTGTGCGCTGGTAACGTAATATGTGTTTCGTTTGTTGTTAGAAAGGTCCTTCATTCTGGGGAAGTATTACTACGTGTCAACACACGTTAAAGTTTATCGTATATCTCTAAAGCTCCTCTAAGACATGTTTCTCCTACAAGGAGAATTGCCAATTACTTATTCTTGGTCCTTGGCTGAAACAACGAGACATTTGAAAGTTTTTTAACTGATATTGTACTACTATTCTTCACTGGGTTAATTATTTTGAACTATGCTAGATATAGCATTGAAAAAACTTTCAAAATTATCAGTAACTCTTAAAATAAAAGGTTTACAGTAGACTTCTTTTATGGAAAAGGGTTTGAAAATACTAGAAGTGTATTCTGCAAGTCTTATTTCCACGAGTTGGTTGAGAATTTCTCCAATCAGGTCTGAAGAAGCCATCACATGATGTGCGAAATCACGGCAAAAAATAAGAAGAAGACTGATTAGAAGAATTATTTTAAGTATTTTTGATTATTTATTCTTGTCAAATGGCTTAGTGTGGACTCCCTTACTAATTCCGCGTTTTGTAAAAATTGGATACTTTTCAATAAAAAATTCTGTCTGTTATCGTCAACTATCCAAATTTGTTGATTTGAGATCAACATTCTCTTGGGAATGAATGGATGTTAAGTCTGAATTTCAGTTATTGGTGGAGAAGTCGTGCTTTAATTTCGTAGTGGATGTTCAAGTGTTGCTAAAATTTCATGTAATTTATAAATCAAGAAGGTTAAAAGTTGTTCACGTAGGCTTCGACGGTCGTCAGGGGTATTTACCTTTTCTTCTTCCGGTTGTTGATAGTTGAGTAGAGATTCTCTTTTCAGCCCTGAAGAAGCCATCACATGATGTGCGAAAGCTCGGCAACTATCAACAACTTGTCACGGTCTAACCCGGAAGAAGAAAAGGTAAATACAAGGTTAAAAGTGTTTGCACGACAAAACAACTGATAACCCATTTTCTAGAGTTTTTTTTAAAGTAAATGGTAAATTCTGAACTGATTTAATTTAATGTATGCAAAGGATTAAAGCAGTGCTTGAACATATTTGTCTTTTATGAGTGGTAAATACCAAAAATAAAATTATTTTGTATCGAAGTGACAAAGTCTTAGCAATTGAAACATAATTTTTAATGAATTTTCTACAATATCCATTTAAACCAACTAAGTGTCTTATTACACATAAATATCAGTTTTGGAAAGGGGAAGATCAATATTAACTCTTTATTTTTTTTTTTAGGGTTTGGTCTAAAACCTTCTGAAGGTACATATGTCCCAGAAAAGAGATTTCTATTTTCAAAAATTATATTATCATTATTATTTATTAAAAGATATGTTTTTCCAACCTTTAAAATACTTTTGACAGATATGTGAGGGGTTCTTCTAGAGTTTAAGATAAGACAATAATGTCATTAGTGTAAACATATACAAAATTTTATGTTTAAGGTTATTGATGACCATATTCATCAGTCTATGCAAGATAGGGGGGAGTTACTAAAGCTGAAAGGTAACCTAATGAATTCATAGTGCCCTTGTACTGTACTGAAGGCTGTTTCTTCATTAATATCTTTGTCCATCATGACCTGATAAACAGCCAGATTTAAGATCAAATCATGTAACTTGTGTCTGTTCAAGAGGTCATTAATACTTGATAGAGGAAATATATCAGAGGTATCTTAAAAAGTATCTAGTAATGAACATTCATCCAAACTTAGTATTTTCCACTTGCATCTTTTTTCTTTAGAACTTTACAAATTGAGTTGAATTGCTTTCTCTTATTATTCTGGTTTAAAAAAAATAAATTTATTGATTTCTTTGTCTACTTCATATTCAAATAGGTTGGAGTATCTCTATTTTTTTAGTAAATAGGCCTGTCCATTTTCAGTATTATATTATGTTTAAGCAGATTAAATGTCATCACATAATTTTATAATGATTATACTCTTTATACCAACTATTTTCTAAACTTAATTTTAGTGGTTAGGTTAATTTTTGGACAATTGGTGATAGCTCATGCCCAAAATGAGCATCTGAGAACAAGCTTCATTTGTGGTCCTTCATTACATTTAGAGTTATAAACCAAGTAGATTTTACATTATAATAATTTAAATTATGCAAAATATAAAGAGATTGTCTAAACAATGTGACTGAAATGAGCTAAAATCTTTGAATACAGCTGAGTAGGAAATTTTTAAAGTTTGGAATTTTTTGAGATCCAATTATAAATTTGACAAAGTTTACTAACTTAAGTTACTCTCAACTAGGTTCAGGAAAATATTTCTGCCATTTTATGCCTAAAAATCTCTCTAACAAGATATAACTAGTTCATCTACACTAATGCACCCTAATGACGAGGGGGGGGGGAGTTCCTAGGAATATCAGAATAGCCCAGTTGCGAGTGCTACCAGCTGGAGGTTGCAACAATCCATCCCCTTCCTGTGCACTGCTCAGAATAGAAACTTAAGGAAAACCAAGGAAATAGCATATTTTACAACAGGATCTTGGAGTTATCTACAACAGAGGCATCTTCACAACTATCTTGCGGGCTTTGAAATTAGTTTTAGATTTGTAATATTCAGGGAAAAAAATATTGGAGAAAAAATTATTGAAATATTATTTGTTTTGATATTTCAGCAGATTTCATTTTTAATTAAGATTACATACAGTGATTATTCATCTTGGGTAATGATGTATATGTATAGTAATCATATATATTTATAATATAAATTACCTTTAATATTTAAAAAGTAATTAATTTCAAAAGTGATAAATAAATAAAATATATCACATTATGAAAGTCACATTTGCAAAATAATGTGCATGGCTTTCTTTGTTTTCTTTGTTTCATTCTATTTGATAGACAAATCAAAGAATACACAATAGACTTGTGCAGACATACATTTCTCCTAATGAAACAATGGTAATTTTCAATTTTATCCATGTGTAAGTTTTTTGAGTAACAGTCTTGATGCATATAATATATTAATAAGAAAGGTAAAAAAATAAATAAATAAAAAACAGATTTTTTTTCAATAGACAAAAAATTTAACAGTTTTAAACCATATGCTTAGTTTGTAATAAATGTTATGTGATCAGTTAACTTAGTCTGAAAAGACATATTCATTAACTGTTTGTTTTATTGTCATATTTATATTTATAAAGCTGATGTAGAAAAATTATTTTTAAAATTATCATATGAAAATAGAACTATTAAACTTTCCCCTTGTCTACCAATCATAACATAATACTTTTGAAGAAATTGAATGGTATGAAAGACATTGAATAAGAGTGCACCTTATTTTAAGAATCCTAACTAAAACATAAAACTTTAAAACATAAAAATTTTAAACCTAAATAGACATAATCTTAAAGTCATTAAAATACAAAATTATCACTGTGATGCTCAGGCCATCTATCTTAATAGAAGTCCTAGGTATAAATTATTCTAATATTTATTTATTACAATACTCTTGAAGGTTCTTTTATTCTTGAAAATTGGCCATACATTAATGAAGTGATGAATACAGTTTGCTTAGGGGCTAGGTGGGACCCAACCTCCAAGTTCTTTCTCAAGTGCTCGTGCAACTTCCAGGCATAATCTGTCATTATGTGGGGCAGCAGCAATCTGCAACAAGCATATTTTGATAAATGGGAATCTTTTTGTGTAAATTTTAATTGATCAGAGTCACAACATTAAATACTTTAACAGTTTTGTTAAACAGTTAGATTTTTCAAAAGGTATTATGGCTGTCCATTCATAAAGGCTAAAACCTATGATGTAAAAATGGAGAGTTTTTTGACCATAGATATTATCATTAGGTGATTTTAGTTGGGGTTGCCTTGACCGAACCCCAACTAAAATCACCTATGATGTAAAGTGCTGCGAAATGAATATTATCATTTTAGCAACTTCACTAATAGGAATGATAACATAAATAACAGTTTATTTACCGTTTTTATGAGGACCGTCGAAGCCTACGTGAACATCTAACATAAATATCAATTAATAGATTTTCATGGTCAATAACACAATGGAGAATAATTTCATGATGATGTGATGAAAATATCATGACATGACGTCCCCTCTCGTCTTCATGATAGCCCTGAAGATGGCTTACAATGTAAGCCGAAACGTCGGGAGATAATTAAAAAAAATACTTTTTTTTAAATTTGTATTTTTTTGGATCTAACTTGACCGAACCCCAACCAACAAACATCTAATAATGGAGAATAATGTTTTATTTATTTTTATATATCATTGAACCATTTTGGCTTAAGTAGGGAAGGGCCATCTATAGGTTGCCAACTTTTCTTATACATCCATTGCACTGGACAAGATTTTAATTCTTGATAAACACTATCCAGAGTGGGACTGGAAACTGCTGTCAGGCATGAGAGATGCAAATGGATCTGTTCAGCTACCAAGCACCCCCATTCATGGGTGATTTTTATAAGATCAATTACTGAGATTATGGTTTATCATTATGGCAGGGAAATAGTCGTGTTGAGTACTAAAGATCACTCAAAGAAACATCTGTAACTGTCAAAACGCCTCTGGTCAAAGGATGAGACTGCTTTCTAGTCATTATGGAATTTTATACAGATTTTAAAAAAGAACAACAGAAATTCAGGACAGCCTTCTCAATAAGCTTGCATAAGAAACTGATGGAACAATCAGCTGGAAATTTTTGTTAGGAGCATAAGCACACTTTAGAGGTTTTATTTTTTCACTGTTGGTTTTATGAGCAACTAGGGCAAAATATGGAGCTTTTTATTAATCATCTCTATTTAAACTAAAATAAGTCCTTATACTTTTAAATCATTGTTGATAGAGAGGTCAAGGAAATGCTAGTTTAAATAATATACATTTAAACCATATATAAAATTGGTTTAAACTGCTTTCAAGTAATCTCTAATATTTATTAATAATATTTTCAAAAAAACGAACAAAAGTTATGGTTTGGAAACATACCAAAGTTATGGAAGTCAACTGTAACCATTCTAATGCTTAAAAAAACAAGCTGTCTCATAAAACCTCGAGTCCTATTATCCTGACCTGTTCTTTAAGCTCCTCGACTATATATTTGATGACAAGTTAAGATGGTATTTAGAGTTTAACAGACACCTAGACCCGTGGCAAAGTGGTTTCAGAAGGGGTCATTTAAGTTAACTTAGTACACTTTTAATATATTATATTAAATGCCTTTTCTGCGTGTAAAAAACTGGTCTTTTAGGAGATAAAAAATGAATTTGTTAGAGCATTGCATAGATTAGTATTAGATAATCTAGCTGAACTAAGAGTAAATAGATATTAGTAATGTCAAAAACTTTATCAGTGAAAGAATTATTTGAGTTAGGATTGATAATGTTCTATCCAACAAGTTTAAACAAGAGAATGGGGTTCCTCAAGGCGGTGTCCTTAGTCATCTACTTATAGTATTGTATTTACAGGAGCACTTATACATTTTTTTTTTTTGCTCCACTTATAATGAGTGAAACCTTACTGGAGAAAAAAATGCATAAGTGCTCCTGTAAATACAATGCTATAAGTAGATAACATAGTAGTATTTTGTGCAGGATATCTTATGAAACGGACTAGATGAGCTTGTTATTGATTTTCTGGTAATGGATTCACGGTATTCCAAGCAAACACTGTAGCAGTGCTATTCTGCAAAAAGGAAACTTCCCATTAATCCCCAACTTTATATCCAAGAAAATCCAGTTTAAAGATTCCAAGACTGTTTCAGGTTTCATATACAGTGATTCTTTAGTAACACTTCTATCAGTGTGAAAAAATTTACACAAACAGTTATGGTATAAATGGATTGCTGTAAGCAATTCACAAACTAAGAAGAGAAAATGCCAATGTTATTTTCCTATGTACGCATGGTTACTGTGAAGAAGAGAAAGCTGACAGACTTGCTAAAATAGCCTCTGGTGAAGGTGATATGCATAAAAAATTGCATCTATCTGATTTAGTCCTGTACATCAAAAGAACTGTTTGAAAAAAATTAGAAAATGTATGGCATACTACTCTAGATAACAATCTGAGGGTGATCAAACAAACAGTGAAAGCTTGGAAAAGCTCTGTTTGTGATTTAAGATTTACATTATTGTAACAAAAAAAAAAAAAAATTGCAAAATAGGCATTAACAAAAAATAAATAAAAAGTGATAGCCATCATTGGTGGACACACATTTGACTATGCTAATATTACTATTCTTTTCACTGAACCCTATGAACACAAATGCTTATTATCTGAAACAGAGCACATAAAAACACAACCAACCCATTCAATAACACAATCTGAAAACTATTAGCTCTACTCCTAAATCGAGCCTTACTCCTAGGTCCAACTGTCTCCTAGATTCTCAAAAATATTCCTAACTAATTTCCCCGTTATTGTCCCATTGACGCAGACCGCTCTTCCTCTGTGCCTACCTCCACACATACCCTACCCTTTCCCAGTCCATCTTCAGTTTTGGAATTCCTAATCATTATCTCTCAGTCATGCAGATTTCTTCCAGTTGATAACACGTTCCCTCTCACTTTCATATTAGGTAGGTTGGTGAACTCTACAAGTATTGTTTTTGATACATTTCATATCACATTACTTTTATACTTGTTAAGTTTATTTTTAAAAATTTTTTTTGCTACAATAACTTAAATAATTTATTTTTGTTTTTCTAATGTTTTCTTAATACAAAGAAGTAACGCTGTATTTCAACAGCCCTGAAGATGGCTTAAAATTTAAGCAACAAGTTTGCTTTCTAGGCTTAATTGGTTCGCTCTGCTCCCCCTCCCTTCATTTTCTCCTTTTTACGTTTAATATATCCACAAGATGTGACTTGAAACCACTGCTTTACTAACTCAGCATCCCCATTTCCATTCATAACCCTAGGAGATATTGAACGGTTAGAAAAACCTACTACAGGTAATGGAGTGTCTGTCTCTAATATTCTCTATGCATATCCTTTGACATAAAATGATTCAGCATGTCCAAAACACCATTAAAAAAATTTATTTTAGACTCCTAAATACTAATATGGCATATATAAGTTGAGTTTTTATACATAAGTGAGGTTTTCTAGAGGTTTATTCACCCTTCCCTTATCTGATTTACTATAGTTATTCATACAAGCTAAGAATATGTATGAATAACTATAGTAATTCAGATGGCTAAAAAGTTTAAAATATCTAAAAAATAAAAAGGCTGCTGTGCAGGAAAAAGAAAAGATGTGGATATACGTCTTGGCCTTGAAAAATAAACTTGCAGAGCTATTAACAAAAGAGGGCCAAACCGTCACATATTCATACATCACATATCTATAGAATTCAATCCTCCAATCCATCATAATATAAAAAAAAAATTGTTTTATAATTCATTTTAGATTATTTTTAATGGTGTACATAATAGAATTAACATACGTACATTTTTACAAGTACCCAAATGAAGAAAGAATTAAGAAAATCACCTTATTTAATTTATATTCATTTCACTAAAGTTTTTATACTCAGCTTTTTTCTTAACTGACATTCAAAACATTTACATTTTCATAAGAAGTTGCTACAATACTCTGTATTGACCTATTACAGACACTCACACCAACAATGTTCCGGTTATATAAGGAGTAGTAGCTCCACCAATCTTTACATTTCTCTATAATTAATATGTAGTGCATACCTGCAAACCAATGGGAAGGCCATCTTTTGTTTGGGTAATAGGACATTGGGTTACTGGCATTCCAAGTACATTGAATATACTACAATAAGAAACTTCAAGAACCCTTGAGCACAATCTATTGTGCAGAGGAGCTTCCTCAGGAAAAGTTGGATACAATAGCACTCCATCATCCTTCAGCAATTCCTGCAATTAAAAAACTATAATGTATTTTAAGAATATTTTTGGTATTATTTTTTAAACATGTAATTGTAACTTAAACTAACAAGACAAGAACAGAGTTATTTCCTGGCTAAATTCAGTTTAAGCAAAGCAGTTTCAGAGAAATAATGGTTCAGACGTAATCACTCTGAATGCTAATGAAATTGTTTTTAACATCTGATTACCATCAAACATATTTGTTGTCCTGTTTGGAGTATAAAACCTTCAAAGATAACTCCAGTTGATGTAGCCTAGAACTTGAATGGTGTAAAAGGTGAACTAAATTACTTATAATACACTTAATAAATTACTTCTGAAGGAATTTTCTGTTTCTCGATGCATCTGTTCAATGGAAACTTGCTGTGGTAAGGCCACTGTTGAAAGAGACTCGGTCAATGATTCTGGAATAAAAAGAGAACGTTGGCACTGCCACTGCACCTATATTTAAGTGAGTTCTTGATTGATTTTTTTTACAACCTCAAGGTTGGAAGCAGAAAGCAATGGGTGATGTCCGAACTTCTTAGATAATAGATATGTCACTCAGGTTTCCTCTCTACAGACATCAATGTTACTCTTGTTGTAGAGGCAGGCTATTGGAAGAGTCAGGCTATACCAATAGCAAACAAAGTTTTAGTCATTCAAAATCATTCAAATACAAAATAAAAATTTAACAGTTTTTTAAACCAAATAATGCTTTTAGAATTTGTGACAGCTCTTTAAACATGTATCATCAGAACAAATGAAGGCAAGTCTGGAGTCCTCTATGGATCTCTTCTCTATGTCAATATGGAAGATACCCAAATTTATGGGCAGTCAACACAGCCATCATACATGATACCCCAAAAAATTTTAAATGAGCCCTGCTTGCAACCAAAGTTTAGAGGAGTTAAGTACAAAAAATAGGCATTTGTTACATGAGAAACTGTCATTTCCATTTCACAAGAATGATAGCTGAGCAACAGAATGCATTAGTAATTCATCTAAGAAATATCTAAAATAATACCATATACATCCTTAAATGCATTCCATGTTATAAAATCAAGTGTACTATATATATATATATATA
>KZ806930.1:789138-816235 GCA_000696205.2 Oncopeltus fasciatus | reverse complement strand
TTTTTTTTTTTAATTTTGAGATTTGATGGGTCATTATGCTTCTAAAAAGCCTCATTGACACACTTCATCTAACTGATTAGGCATGTGTACCATTATAATTTGTGTTTTTTAATGTGTTATTAGACAATTTAAAGAAAGATACAAATATGTGACCATATAAATTGTAACTAATTACATATTATCACATTTATATGACTATTAGAGTAATTAAATTATTTTTATATTTTTTCCTCTTACTTTTCATAATTTTTTCTAATGTAATTTTCTATTAGAAGCAGGAGATAATCATAACTTTTTTCTGAAGAAGGATTATATTGTCTGTATCATAGGACAGTAAAATTATATAATTTTATCTCTCTCATATGTATACTCATGCCTGCCACACACATAAACACACGAGACCCTGGATTGAACTGTTACATAGTTATCCAAATTAGTAAAGCTGTTTGTTTTCTTTAAATTATAGATAGACAAGCATATCTTTAAATAAATAAATAACAACAATTATATATATAAAGTACCATAATGTTCAAATATCAATAGCAAAGGCTTATTAAAAAATAAATAAAATCAGGAGCAGTGGTGATGTAAAATTGAATGGAAAACATTTAGCTGAAGAAAAACATCAATAACATGGCTGTAGAAGTTAATGTATTCAGCTAAATCTAATAATTGTATTTATTAACTTACAAAAACTTTTGTTTTAATTGAATCTGCTTTTTTATTTAACATTTTGTTAAGACTTTCGGGCATTCGATCAACAAAATACTTCATTGGGCCATACAAAATACACGATATTGAAGCTGTAGACATGCAAGCCAGTTTCTTAGTAACAGCCTTCAGTATTTGAAAAATGCCCCAATCCTACAAAAATAAAATAATAAAACCATAAATGGATATAAAATTGTAAGATTAACATATATATCAAATAAGAAAAGGTGGGAGAAACAGTGTAGTAAACACACATATGAGTTGTATTATATTTAGTAGTTGAAGAAAAAATAAGTTGTTTTGAATATTTAAATAAAATAGGTTATTTGGTACTCTTTCCAAACCAAATATATATATAAATTCAGATGGCTAAAAAGTTTAAAATATCTAAAAAATAAAAAGGCTGCTGTGCAGGAAAAAGNTTATATATAAAGGTCTGTTTTAATGTTTTCTTAATTAAATTTAGTATATTTCTTAATTAGCATGGTATATCGATTTTAAATGTTTTGGTGTGCATTTAATTACTTATTAAAAATTTAATATTTAATTAGTTAATTATAGTTAATGCTTAGTCATCACTTATATCAAGCCACAGTTATCAGTTTTTCCAAATAGAATTTAGCATGTCACTTTTGAATGCTGAAAGAAAAGCTAAATTTATAATTTAGTAAAATTGAACCCATAGGATTGTGGTTTAGGTGATTAGAAAGCCTATATTCTGTTATGAAATTCTTGCCGAGAGAGAATGACTCTTTATTTAAGTATTTCTTTAATTTGCAATAATTTATACACATTTTTTTTAAATTATAATTTTTACTAGTATAGTTAGCTAGCATTAAATTAAAAAAATTTGATACAAAAAGAGTTTTTGCAAATAGTTCAGGTATAATTATTAGCAAATACAGTTAGCTATGAATATCAGCATATAGAAATATTAGGTTGAAGTTTTAAATTTAGAAATACCTAAATTTAAAATCTTTCTAAAAATTATAAATATAAATTAAGGAAAGACGATGTAAATTTTACATTTAAGTAACAGCCAACAATTACCAATGTCAATAAACTTTGTATATCATCACAAATGTACCCTCCTTACAAAAGTACATATATACTAAAATAAATAAAGAATTTGGTATTTGAAAAAAAAACAGAAACATCCTTATTCTGAAAATAGGAAACTACAGTAAATCATCAGGAAGGAGACACCCCATAAGCGCCCTAAACTTATTCTTCTGTCATCTGTTTAACCATAGTGAATCTAATTTATACTACTTACTTCAGGCACTTCTAATCATATGTAAAAATGGTAATTTAAGTTGTATCATATTTGATTTTAAATACGTTTACTTTAGATGTTACATAATTACAGGTTTTTCTTTATTATTACATTTTATTGTGTTGTAATTTGTGAAGGTAATTATTTCAATTAAAGCATTGAAATGTGTAAACATATATTGGAACTGTAAATAAGTTTATGCATACTATTTTTTGGTCAAATATATTCATAATTATAAAAAAAAAGAAAAAAGTCCATAAAGTATAGGGAGTCCATAAAGTTTAACTTTGAGGCATTTAGTCTAACACTAAGACTAAATTTCATTTCATCAAAAATTTTCAATAGGAAATTATATATTCTGCTTGACTTACATCTGGGTGCTCATCATCTGGCTGGAAGATATTCTCTACACCCTTCATTTGTAGAATTAATGTATTTAAATAAACTGAGTTCAAAAACTCCATACACCTCACCTGAAAAGAAATGTTATGTTTGAATGAGAAAGAAAACACTAACTCCATATTTTCTTTGGGAATTTCCAATACTGGAAATGATTTTTTATAAATGATTTAAAGCAAAGATCCTATTTAATGATAGGAAATTTAGTCATGGATTGTATTAGATCTATTAATTAATACTAAGTTAAATTTTCTTAGAGTAGTGGGTTTGCATGAAACTCTGAATTTGATAAAGATATTATAATTAAAATAATTGTTTAATGTCTGTCATGCTACAGCATAAACAAGATTAATAAATACAGAAATTTTATTTTAAAGCTTGAGTGAACAATGAACGTTGGTATTACTACTAAAGTTTGGTCTAGACAAGCCAGGTGGCTTTATCCTAGGTAGAATAGGGAAAGCGCTCACCTATCGTAGTCATATTCATAAATTTATTTCTTAAAGAGGGTTTTTCATAGAAATGTTTTAGAACATAAATATTATAAAAATACATTTTACACCTATTAAATTTTTTAAACTTCCATTTAACTAAAATAACAGGAAAAATATTGTAATTATAAATTTTGATCTTACCTTAACACCCCCCACTTTTTCTCTTGCGATTACATCCAAAAATGAAATTTTTCTCTCATATTATAATACATGTAATTTATCAGTAGTAAGTATGAGCACTTGTCTTTAAGTAAGACAAGAGAGATCCCCAAGAGAAACAAATAAATTTTGTGTTATAGACTTTATTTCAGAATGTACTTTATATTGTAATATTTGCTTGTTTTTTTGTTTTTTAAAAGAAGAAATCATAGAATTCATTTCTCAGTATTTCAGAAATTATAGAAAATCCCAGCCAAAAGAGTACTATTCTGAAAGCATTGTTTCCCAGTAGTTCAAGAGCCGTTACTCTAGTTCAATCTTTATCATTTAAATCAGACTGTAAAATAATCTTTCATGTGTGTTAAACTGTAATATGTGATATGAATATAAGTAGTGAGTTTTATTACTAAATAAGCATTTAAAGTACATAACTAGTGTACTATTTAATTAAAAGTCTGCAAAATTACTTTCTTATTTCTTTCTTGCCTTTATGAGAATCCTAAAGCCAAAGTGGTAGAAAGTATAATTACAAAAATGTTTATTAGCTATGTTTACCTCTTCCACCTGACAACCCAATTTGTCTCTAAGTGATGCCACAGCTAGTTCCATAGCTCTTATAACTTCTACTCCAGGTACTCTTTGCAATATTGATTCAGATCCTTCTCCATACATATAGTAGATTTTTACCTTGCTTATATCAACCTGCAATGTTTTTTTCAAAATGTTTATTCAATACAAATAATTCAGACAATGGATGTAATATTTAATTAATTTTATTTCAGACAAATAATTTCAATAAATAAAAAAAAAATACATTCTTAAAATTTTACTAACTGTAATTAAATAATTTTTAATTAATATAGTTTTCTTCCCTATTCGATTTTATAAAGAAACATGGAAAATACATATATGGGTAAATTAAACAGTTACATTGTTGTTTGTTTTGACTTTCTCTGGGGGAAAAAATATTATTGGCAATTCGGTAAAGATATATGTTTATGTAAATGAATCTGTTATAGAGTGGCTAAATGGAGTAGAATACATTTTGTAGTCTATACGACACCACAGAAAAATACCAATAAAGATAATATGCACTCTGTGCCCAATGTACCTTCACTAAAGCTTTAAAACAGTTTTATTGCTTCCAATTATATACTAATGAGTAAAATGGGTTTTGTTCAGGAAAATTTGTAAGGAAAGTTGAGAGAGTAATTCACTGATAATTTATATTTCTTCGGTATAACTGATATTTGTAAGTACTATTTTTGTCATGGAGGATCCTGAAGAAGGAATGAATTGTTCAGAAAATGCTGCCAAATTGTCTATGAGTATTTTCACTAATAATAGATACATTCATCCCCCTACCATCTTAATAATTAATTTTTTAGCTATTCGATGATTTACTTACTGGGACATTAAGCTTCAGCTTATCAACATTATCTTTGCCTACTAAAACTTTCATCATCAAGGGCAGGTCTTCAGCATACCTGGTGAGTGGCCCAAGTGTAAAGTAGTAATCCCACTTAGGATCCTTACTGGTTGGCACATGCCCATCGTTTGGTACATAACCTAAAATTATTACAAAAATGCAAATAACGTAATACATTTTTAAAAAAATATTAGGAGCTACAACTACTTTAAAAATTAGAATATTCTGATGAAATATTCTCCATTGAACTATAAAAAAAAGTTTTCAGTAAACAAAATCGACCAGACAAATATTAGATATTATAACTACTATTTTGGTGTGAAATTGAAATATGAAATTTATCTAAATTAGTTTAAAGAACTATACTCTCCTCATTAAGAACTTCTTGTATGCCTTAGATAATGCTTTTACGTATTCACAAAATAAAAAAATCTTTATGTCCTCGCCAGGAATCGAACCTGGATCTCCTGCTATCCGGGCCGGTATGATTCCATCGTATTAATTGTTTAAAATTTTCCTTTTTATTTGATGTCAACTAAATTAATATTTATAAATAAAAATAAAAAGTAAATATTGAAGCGACGTTAACTAGCTAGACAATGTCATCTACTTCGAGCATAAGACGATTTATTCGCCTTTCTCGTAGGTTAGACTCTCTCTAGGGTGTTGGGAATTTAATAAGTTATCTGGCTTGTCTCGGTGGTGCTAATGATAGCCCACCGGCCCAGATAGCAGGAGATCCAGGTTCGAGTCTTGGCTGGGGCAGACAGAGTTTTTATTCTATTCCCTCGCATTAATTGATTCGAATTTTTTAGATCTATTAAAAAATTTATTTCTGTGTTGAGCTGATACTAATAAAATATTCTAATTTATAATATAAATTAATTTTATCTGTTTAAATTTTAATTATAAATAATTCATACGTATTTTTTTAAATTCTCAGATTGTTATTATACAATATACTTATGCTACTTTATTATTCTTGAAATGCTGCTAAAATAATTTATTTTTATTAGAATTGTAGAGGGAACCAGATAAAAACTTACTACTTCAGCTGGGAATCGAACCCGGGTCTCCCACTTGCCGGGCGGACACGCAATCATCATCATTATTTTAATTTTTGTTATTTGTGCGTTTTCTAGACTTGATAATAGTTTAATAAAATCTGAAATTTATTGGGCTAAAATGGAATCATTTTAGTTTTTAAAACCTGCCACCACTTATTTCATGATTTGTTATCGAAAACTGTCATTCCACTATTGATTAAATATTTACAGAACTAGTAAAAACATAGAAAAGGTAGAACTCACCTGTTTATATAAGGCTGTACTTCTTTTATCCGATCGATATATGTTTCAATTAAATCCAAAGATTTTAGCTGTTAAACAAAAATATATTCATTGAAATAAATAATTTATAAGAGCAATGATTGTATAGAGATATGGTAATAATAATGCATAATGATTAAAATAATAACTGATAATTGTTTACACACACACACACACACACACACACACACACGCACTGCCACACGATTAATAGCTGATTTGTCCACGACATTTAAACATACACATCTGACGCCGAGATGAGTAACAAAGAAACACTGAATTTTTCAAGTAATCAAGAGTCACTTTTAAATAATCTCACGTTTCGTGAGTTACTGCAACTATAACTGTGCTACACCATGAATCTGTTCCTAATTAACTTTTAATTTACATTTAATATACCCTCATTCTTCATCAACCGCATTATGTACCATATTGTATATATATATATATCCTCCAGAAGCTATTAAGCTCACCTGCAAAATTAGANTTTTTTTTTTTAATTTTGAGATTTGATGGGTCATTATGCTTCTAAAAAGCCTCATTGACACACTTCATCTAACTGATTAGGCATGTGTACCATTATAATTTGTGTTTTTTAATGTGTTATTAGACAATTTAAAGAAAGATACAAATATGTGACCATATAAATTGTAACTAATTACATATTATCACATTTATATGACTATTAGAGTAATTAAATTATTTTTATATTTTTTCCTCTTACTTTTCATAATTTTTTCTAATGTAATTTTCTATTAGAAGCAGGAGATAATCATAACTTTTTTCTGAAGAAGGATTATATTGTCTGTATCATAGGACAGTAAAATTATATAATTTTATCTCTCTCATATGTATACTCATGCCTGCCACACACATAAACACACGAGACCCTGGATTGAACTGTTACATAGTTATCCAAATTAGTAAAGCTGTTTGTTTTCTTTAAATTATAGATAGACAAGCATATCTTTAAATAAATAAATAATGTTTTTTCATAAAATTACTATCAAAGGTTAAGTTCCCAGAATTGTAATAGGAGTCACATGTTATTAAAAAAATATTTTTGTCTCATAAAATCAACAAAGACAGCATATTGAATATAGCTCTTTTGGTGATATGAGAAGAGAGGAAGGTTTTTTATTACAAGAAAGTTTCTAAAAATAATAGTCACAGGTAAAAAGTTTTTAAATGAGTATGACTATAGATGAAACATTTTTAAACTTATGCCATAGTAGTGATTGTATGAAGAAACATTAATAGACCTTTTTTTAAAGGAATTATTAATGCTAATTTAATTTTAATATTTTTGTTTCACTCCCTTTAAAAATATCCTTCCCCCAGCTTAAAGTTTTAAAAACTCCTGTAGTAACATACTTTTATAATGTTAATCTTGAATATGAACTTAATGAAATTGTTGGAACATCCTAGATTTGGAACAGATTTTTCAGAAGAGCCTTCTTAAATTTTAAATTTTTCCAACACTTTTTCTTTTTCTTTTCTATATTTAGAATTTAGATCAGCTGCAGGATGAACAGGATAAGAGCCACTTCAAGGAACTTGTAATGGACACTAAACCTGGTGCTGTCCGAGATGATTGTGATCTAATAGCAGTGCAGGACGAGGATATAAAGGAGGAATTCGAACCACCAATAAGATGAAATATTAAACACCCTTGACAAGCTAAAATCTTTAATGCCATATACTTCCTGCAAAACTCTTGAAGTATGGAGGCATTGAGTATGTGAAAGCTCTTCAGGATTTTCTGCTGACTATCTAGTAAGATGAAGTGATGCCTACCAATTAGAAAAAATCATTTATCTTACATATTTACAAGAAAGGCTACCCCCTTGTGTGGTATAATTATAAAGGCATATTCTTGACATTGAATTTTTTAACAAGTAATTTCACTTACCTTGACTCAATAGTGACCAAGAGCAACTAAATAGAAATGAAAGTCGAGAAAAGAATAACTCTAATTTGGTAATTACACTACTTCGCTTTCAATAGACAATTTGGTTGTAAAACTCCACTTCAACAAGATCCTTATTGACCTAGTATTTATTGTATGGTTCAGATTCAAGGACCACAACTTAGGAATGATTCAAGAACTCCTGGTATGTGTAACTTCCAAGAGAATTGGAGGCATCTTGGAGAATGGAGTTTAAAGATGATGCACAAACCAGGATGTATATGTAGCACTTTAGGAGCCTAACTTCATGGAGGCAGTTATAAATCTGGGCTGACTAAAATGGGCCGATCATGTGGCCTGAATAAGAGGTGAAAAAATCACTGAAAAGTGACATAAGCTATTGGAGGAGGCCAAGATTTGTCACCAGCATGTAGTATTACTCTAAGAAGAACACTGTTTTAAAATAAGTGGTTGTAAGATTGAATCATCAGACCTTAGGAATCACAAAATGTGTGTGTGCAGACATTAAAGAAGAATGACTTTCTTAGAGACTGTTTCTCTCTTTGTCTTTCTCTCACTCACTCCTCAGAGTGATCCTTAGATAGGACCAGAGAGTGATCCTTAGATAGGACCAGAGAGTGATCCTTAGAAAGTCCACAAATCTAAAAAAAAAACTAATAGTATGAAGTTTAGTATTTGAAAAATCCTATTTGTTTTAAATAATGATCAGTTAGAAAACTTTTTTAAAAATAACTTGTATAATAAACTTACCAGGTGTTGGTTTATGGCCATATATTCCACAAAAAAGAGCTGTAAACCGTAGTGAACCAGCAATATCAGAAGCAATACCAATCACTGATCCTCCAGAAGCTATTAAGCTCACCTGCAAAATTAGAACATAACCTAAATTGAAATGTATCATTATTGCTAGAAAGTGAAGTAAAACTGGTAAATTTTTTTTTCTTTGTTGTTTACCATTTAAATTTAATATATTGGATTTATACACTTATTTTTGAACACTGAAACAATACAAGCTAACTTTATTATTTACTTTCAAAGAGGCTTAGCCTCAAAATAAATGTTTCCTACTTTTTTCACATTTTTAAAACAATTTCATTTTAAAAAATATTAATTTTTATACTATCTGCAACATTTGGTTCACCCTGATTACCCTTACCTTTAAAATACATTGCTTAAAAAGGTAAATAAATAATTAAAATTAAAAAAGTATAACAAACTATAAATTTCAAATATAGTAATACATTATTTTAATGAAATGAAGCTATATTTATTGAAACCTATTTAAGTGATGTCCTCCTACTACCTGAGATTTAGCATCTTACTGCCTATCTCTCCTATCTTAGCCTGTCACAGATGTGCTTCGGCTGGCAACTCTGGTCAATTAGGTCTTAGGCTGGACAAGCCCTCCCCCCATCCTCCTGGAAAGCCATTATAAATCTGACAGTCTAACCTTGGCTCTCTAAAACCTTACTCAGGTCTCTCAAACTAACAAGGTGCATCAACTAATTAATCTCAACCTATAAAAACTTATTGCCAGTTCTTATTAGGCATTCTCTTATAAAGCAATCAGCCACCAAATTTACTCAATACATCGTCAAAGTTTCTTGTGAATTTCTTCACGAACTTACAGGTACATGCCTCCAGAGTTTACTCTTCTCTAGGACTTCTTAAAGTCTGACACAGAGGGAAGTCGGGTATCTTTTATTAGTGCAGCGATTAACTCATTGGTGTGAATGCTCTGGTTGGAATACAGTAGTGACAGAAATTTTTCTTATAAATTGATATTTGTTAATATTTTTCTTTTAAGTTATAAATTAATACAAATACTTTATAATTAAGAAAGTGAGGTTTATAATTACCTCTCCCCCTGAGGATCCAGCAACAGTCCTCCTCGTGTCGTAGGGGTTGTTGGTCCGGCCAAACTTGTGGCTGTAAGTCTCCCAGTAGAGGCAGAGCTCGGGGGTGTTGGTGACGACCATTGGGATGGCTCCCGCGGCCCTCAGCCTAGACACCACTGTTGCGTCCTTCTCAGCCACCCGACTCTCCACCCTGCTCCGTGCCGCGTTGTTGCTCATTCCTGCAGACAGATACTCAAATGTTGGTCGTTCAGGAACGTCTATTGTGCTGCGCTCTTATGAGGTAGCTGGAACTCCATCCAGTGGTAAGCTTGTGAGAATTGCGATAGAGTTTGCCTCTTTAATTCTGCATGGTTGGATTTTTGTGATACATTTTACATTAAAAGAGAGAACTAGAGTGTGCTCTCGGCTATGGTACGATAAAAGGCAGTATTCGTAGAGTGGCTTGTAACTACCAAGGTAAATGTTCAATCAGGGGACTGAATTCAAATTTATATTTAATTCATCATACCTCTTTCTTTTTTTCCAACTTATCTTTAAATAATTAATGATTTACTTAAAATTATATTTTCAGACACTGATTAATTTGAATGTGACTGAGGAATAAAATTCTTGAAAATATTTCTTATTCTTGCAGATATATTTAAAATTGTATTGAGGAAGAAAGTGTTGAATAAAAAGGGGACAATTAAATACATTTATTATTATAAACAAATATTAAGGCAAAAAAAAGTTGCGGAGAATCTCTAATGAGTTATTGAAGAATAATAATGACTAAAAGTAAATTACCAATAAAATTATATTTTATCATGATTATTAAAAAAACTAAATAAAAACAAAATGCAAAAAATGCTAAGAAAAACTTGAGACATTAAATAAAATACTGTAATGGTGTCTGTCAATCGGTGGCTACGGTTCTCTTATTATACAAATTTGAAACTCCTAAAACATATTTAATTAAAATATTTAGTTTATTGGTTTCGGTGGTCTCATTTTTTTAATTCGAATAAAACTTCAAAGTTTATTAAAAACCGTATTTGTTAGGATTAGTTACTAAATTTTCATACTAACGGAAAGAGTAAAAAATTTAGTACCTAATCAAAACCAATGCTGCATGTAGTATGGCAAAAACAAAATAAAACATTTGGAGATCTTATGGGTCTTCATAGCCAACTGAGAAAAATAAGAAAATATGGTACAATTTTCGAGTACAAGACACACCCACAACTGTATACATATCGGTTACTAGCAGTTGTGATATCTTGTAGGTAGGATGGGAGCAAATATTGAAAAAAAAAATCACAAATTCTTTTATACAATTGATTTGTAATATTCTTTCGGAATTCGCCAATACCGGTTTATGATATCATCGTAACTAATTTTTATTTAAATTTTAACAATGCATTAACAAAGCAATGTATACAGTATAATAGAAAGAGATTGCTCATTTCAGTGACTATTTGCGCGAGACTAAATGTATAAATGAGAAGAACGGTGGGCGATGACGTCACCGAGGTGAACGATAACCCAAGGACCCTGACCTTACTCAACTAGAAGGCTGTGGTGGGGGGTCAAGTCCAAGGACGAGCACCACGCTCTCCTTCCTTCAGCGAAACTCGGTCTTGTGCCACTTCTCACGGGTCTTCCAGGACAAATTTCCTACCTCCGCCATTTCTCTTCCTTCAATAGAAATACTATCAGTTTAGTGGTTATTCAAGCCCAGAATAACCATTATGCAACATAAACTTTCTGTTAAACAATATATTTTTAATTTATAACTAAATTAAGACCGTTTTCAAATGCCCGTCACGCGGGGGCTACATGATCTCAGCAGATTTCCTAAATGAGGAAATATAATTTACATGGGTGAGGGGACTGTGAGTTAATGTCCTCCATAGTTAGCTCTAGACTGACAGGGAAGTAGGAGTGGGGGAAGCGCTCGCCAATCACAGTTACGCTTATAAATTAACAAGCGTTTTTCGTAATAATGTTATCAGACATAAACGTTAGAAAATTGTTTTTTCATAGCACGTATTAACACTAACTATAACGAAGATACTACGTTTATAAAGGACTTTCTCTAGCCTCTCTGCTCCGTCATTCACCTCATTCAATTTTAATACATTTTAAACAATTCGCGTTGGTTTCATGTAAAGATTTTACAGAATATAAAAGCTATAAAATTATAATTTAAACAATTTGTGATCTACTCATAACTTCGTCAGCTCACAATGACGAATAATAAGCTTTAAAATTATTAGATGATTTTAGTTGGGATTCGTTCAAGGTAGATCCAAAAAGAAATACCAATTTTAAAAAAAGTGTATTTTTTAAAAAGATTATCTATTGTATTGAGTTGTAGATTATTGTGTTTGCTCTTTAGACGCCGAATCCCCCTGCACTAATATACCTATTGATAAAGCCCATCAAATGATCGATAAACATTGGAATACAATCCGAGGCCATACTACACTATCCCGGTCTACATACCTTGAGTCCCTTTCTCTTTGTTGTACTTCCGGCTGTCTCCTTATACTACAACCAGATTAACGGTCTGTCTAAAGACCCCATCCCCCTTCCTAACGGAACTAATGTCGTCAACAAAATTCCCTGTTCAACACCGAATTGCCAAGGTTCTTACATTGGACAAACAAAAAACCCTGTTCCCCGCAGAATCAATAACCATAAAAATGACATCAAGAATAAACTAATAAAAACTGCCCTCACTAAACATGTTTTTCATGAAGAACACACATTTGACTTCGATAGCTTAACCATTCTTTCCACTGAACCCTATGAACACAGACGTATTTTGTCTGAAACCGTTCACATCAACTTACAACACTATCCAGTTAACGACAGAACAAATTTCCTCAACTTATTCTAACATTTTCAACATTCTAAAAACCATTAGCTCTCCTTCTCAATAAAACTGTCAAACATTTACCGTTTCTTCTTCCGGGTTGGACCGTGTCAAATTGGTGTTATTTGCCGAGCTTTCGCACATCATGTGATGTGCGGAAGCTCGGCAAATAACACCAATTTGACACGGTCCAACCCGGAAGAAGAAACGGTAAATACTTCTGACGACCGTCGAAGCCTACGTGAACTGTCAAACATTTTTCCCAGTTCCAAAGTAACCTATTCCCAATAATACCCTTCCTTTTTTTCCTTTGTCCTTTTTATTGTCCCCTTTTGAAACAGGCCACTCTCCCTTTGTACCTTCTGCCTCTTACCCTCCCCACCACATCCACCATCCACGGTGTCTGGGTAATTTTTGAAAAATTATATTTTCTTCTCAGTCATGGAAATGTGAACTTAGGGACAGGACGCCCTCTCTCGTCTTCATGATAGGCAGGTTTGGTCAATTACTGTTTTAATTTTTTTTTAATAGGTTGTTGTCTGCATGTTTTTAAATTCTCTTACATAGCTTACTACATTGATACTTTTGATGTCACATTACATTATGGTAATTCTTTATTATAATATGGTCAATTATTGTATTCTCATGACATTGTATTTCTCACCTCTGACTGCAATGGTTTCCTTCACTGAAAGCGGAACTCCTAGAAGAGGCATATCCTCCAAGTCTGTCTGTACAAGAAGGAGGTCATCGACTATTTTTGCTTCATTCAGAGCATCTTCGAACCGATCCTCCACCACACTGGAAACAAGTGAATTTTGATGATTAGTCTCATATAATTGATTCGACAAATGTCAAATTACTTTTTTAAATTTTGTCTCTCATTAGTAATAACTGTGGAACATTGTAAGAACTAGAACAATGCATAACAATGTTAAAAAAATATAACTTTTCTTATTACTTTTTGCATAATAAAGAATGTGGATAACGTTTTCTAGTATATACTAATATTATATAATAATAGTAAAGCTCTAATTATACTGCGTACGTATTTATTTTAAATTTCTCACGAAAATAACATGAAATATAAATAAATGATAAACTCATAAAGAGAACAGTATGAGCTAATTAAAAAAATTAAAGTAACGAATTATTAATGACAGGAAAGGACACAGACATAATTAGTGCACAATTTTGTTTATTTTCAATAGTTTCTAGTTTAAATTAGGTATTGAAAAAAGTCAAAAATGATAATTCTAATGGCAAGTCGTGTGCAAAGTAAAAAAAAAACATAATATATGAATGTAACTATCTATCAATTTGTTTAGGAATGTATATATTTCTTTAAGATTATATTTATGTACTAAATATTGTTCAGAAAAATCAAATGAGTTTTATATATATATATTGAAAACTATTAGCTCTACTCCTAAATCGAGCCTTACTCCTAGGTCCAACTGTCTCCTAGATTCTCAAAAATATTCCTAACTAATTTCCCCGTTATTGTCCCATTGACGCAGACCGCTCTTCCTCTGTGCCTACCTCCACACATACCCTACCCTTTCCCAGTCCATCTTCAGTTTTGGAATTCCTAATCATTATCTCTCAGTCATGCAGATTTCTTCCAGTTGATAACACGTTCCCTCTCACTTTCATATTAGGTAGGTTGGTGAACTCTACAAGTATTGTTTTTGATACATTTCATATCACATTACTTTTATACTTGTTAAGTTTATTTTTAAAAATTTTTTTTGCTACAATAACTTAAATAATTTATTTTTGTTTTTCTAATGTTTTCTTAATACAAAGAAGTAACGCTGTATTTCAACAGCCCTGAAGATGGCTTAAAATTTAAGCAACAAGTTTGCTTTCTAGGCTTAATTGGTTCGCTCTGCTCCCCCTCCCTTCATTTTCTCCTTTTTACGTTTAATATATCCACAAGATGTGACTTGAAACCACTGCTTTACTAACTCAGCATCCCCATTTCCATTCATAACCCTAGGAGATATTGAACGGTTAGAAAAACCTACTACAGGTAATGGAGTGTCTGTCTCTAATATTCTCTATGCATATCCTTTGACATAAAATGATTCAGCATGTCCAAAACACCATTAAAAAAATTTATTTTAGACTCCTAAATACTAATATGGCATATATAAGTTGAGTTTTTATACATAAGTGAGGTTTTCTAGAGGTTTATTCACCCTTCCCTTATCTGATTTACTATAGTTATTCATACAAGCTAAGAATATGTATGAATAACTATAGTAATTCAGATGGCTAAAAAGTTTAAAATATCTAAAAAATAAAAAGGCTGCTGTGCAGGAAAAAGAAAAGATGTGGATATACGTCTTGGCCTTGAAAAATAAACTTGCAGAGCTATTAACAAAAGAGGGCCAAACCGTCACATATTCATACATCACATATCTATAGAATTCAATCCTCCAATCCATCATAATATAAAAAAAAAATTGTTTTATAATTCATTTTAGATTATTTTTAATGGTGTACATAATAGAATTAACATACGTACATTTTTACAAGTACCCAAATGAAGAAAGAATTAAGAAAATCACCTTATTTAATTTATATTCATTTCACTAAAGTTTTTATACTCAGCTTTTTTCTTAACTGACATTCAAAACATTTACATTTTCATAAGAAGTTGCTACAATACTCTGTATTGACCTATTACAGACACTCACACCAACAATGTTCCGGTTATATAAGGAGTAGTAGCTCCACCAATCTTTACATTTCTCTATAATTAATATGTAGTGCATACCTGCAAACCAATGGGAAGGCCATCTTTTGTTTGGGTAATAGGACATTGGGTTACTGGCATTCCAAGTACATTGAATATACTACAATAAGAAACTTCAAGAACCCTTGAGCACAATCTATTGTGCAGAGGAGCTTCCTCAGGAAAAGTTGGATACAATAGCACTCCATCATCCTTCAGCAATTCCTGCAATTAAAAAACTATAATGTATTTTAAGAATATTTTTGGTATTATTTTTTAAACATGTAATTGTAACTTAAACTAACAAGACAAGAACAGAGTTATTTCCTGGCTAAATTCAGTTTAAGCAAAGCAGTTTCAGAGAAATAATGGTTCAGACGTAATCACTCTGAATGCTAATGAAATTGTTTTTAACATCTGATTACCATCAAACATATTTGTTGTCCTGTTTGGAGTATAAAACCTTCAAAGATAACTCCAGTTGATGTAGCCTAGAACTTGAATGGTGTAAAAGGTGAACTAAATTACTTATAATACACTTAATAAATTACTTCTGAAGGAATTTTCTGTTTCTCGATGCATCTGTTCAATGGAAACTTGCTGTGGTAAGGCCACTGTTGAAAGAGACTCGGTCAATGATTCTGGAATAAAAAGAGAACGTTGGCACTGCCACTGCACCTATATTTAAGTGAGTTCTTGATTGATTTTTTTTACAACCTCAAGGTTGGAAGCAGAAAGCAATGGGTGATGTCCGAACTTCTTAGATAATAGATATGTCACTCAGGTTTCCTCTCTACAGACATCAATGTTACTCTTGTTGTAGAGGCAGGCTATTGGAAGAGTCAGGNAGTATATATATATAATGTATATTATCAATTGTAGATCGGTGATCATCCAGTCTTGGAGCATAGAAATCAAAAGTTTAACGAAAAAATAAAGAAAATGTTTGGTCTATTCCATAAATATGTTGTTTAGAAAGAATAAGCTAATTTAAAAATATTTGAAAATGATTCCTATAAAAGTATAATTTATAATAAATTACTACAATATGGTAGTAAGTACTGTACAAAATACAGTATCTAAAAGATACAGAATTTAAAAAATAATACTCTCTAATGTATTTAGAGTTGAAAGCTCTTAATAAACTCAATTTCCCACAGTAACAGTGATGCAGGAGGAACGATAGAACAGGTTGTTCTAAGATGATTTTAGTTGGGGTTCGGTCACGGTAGATCCAAAATTTTTTATGGAAATGTGAACTTAGGGACAGGACGTCCTCTATCATCTTCATGATAGCTCTGAAGATGGCGGCTTACAATGTAAGCCGAAACGTTGCCAGATAATCCTTTATTAAAAAATACATTTTTTAAATTTGGGTTTTTGGATCTACCTTGACCGAACCCCAACTAAAATCATCTTAGAATAATATCTACGGTCAAAAAACTCTCTTTTTGATACAACAGGTTGCTTCGAGAACCACCACTAGATGAGACTGAACTAAGCTCTGAAGGATAGCAATGGAGTAAATACGGAATGAGATGTGTAGAGCTTTCCACTAGGAATGATCTGAACAGGTCTTTGGGTATCGATTCTACAGGTTCCCGATTGCCAGATAACCCTTGTTCGCTTTGCCATCACAACTCAAGTCACAGACTAATGGAGAGGTTATTCAATTTTAACAAACAAAAAATGTTTAAAGTGAGACACGCTTTTTTAGCCTTTAAATAAATATTCCTAGAACGAAGGGACAACCTTTAAAGGATTTCTATAACCTGACGCTCCAGAACTGATTCCATGATGGCAAGTATATACATACCTCCTTGTTCCTGATTCTCTCTGCTAGTTGTTTGGCACTGAGATGTAGGACATCTGATTTGATGGGAGGAACTTTCTGCTTGGGCTCCAAGGAGCTGACCACTCTGGTCACCAGGAGTACCACATAGTCGAACAGCTCGAAAAATACTCGAACCGTTGTGTTAATGACCGTTTGTACCAGGGGAAAGTCCAGCATCTATAAATATAAAACAGTAATATCAATATAAATTATTTTATAAAAAAATTGCCAAAAACTGTAACAATGAAATGCAACGCGTTTTTAAGCCATTCTTCAATCTTTTTTTTTTTCATATTTTTTGGCAAATCAACCACTAGGTACATTATTGCCTTAATGCCGGCGAGAAATGGCAATTCCTACACCGTAATGGAGGGAAGGGGACGGAGGAAGATCAACTGAGCAGCAAGCCATCCGAAATATAGCAAAAACCCAGTCACATTCTTCAATCTAAGTGAATAATTCATGCTGAGCATATAAATAGAGTCTATTTATGTTATATCTAAATTTCAAAAAAATCAATCCAGTATTAAAAATTCATCATTCAACATATAAAATTAGTATCTGCGTTTGATGTAATGAAAACATATAACTGTAGACACGTACAGAATCGTAGATCTAACCTTAACAAATGTGTACGACAAAATGGACTTTGTTAATTTCAGTGCCATTCAGATGGTCGCTGATTTTTCTTTTGGTGGGGTTCTTTGATGGTGCTATATGCGCTGCAATGGAGTTTTGAGTGGCTCAGGAATGGGGAATGGGGTCTTTCAGTCTTGTGTATAAATTTTGTGTGGGTAGTTTCGGAAAGGTATTAATCATCACACTATTTAGTAAGCTACTTTCATAATGTTATTATAATATTTATTATTATATATGTTCGGTATTTAGTTTTCATACTTTTATGTAGTTGATTACAAATAGTTTTATCACTTCATTCATTTATTTATGTGTTATTATAGCATATAGACATGTTTCTATATTGATTTTGTCTCTTTTATTTTTTGATTCAGCCCTCATGAAGGCTTGAAATTTAAGCCGAACCGTTGGTGAAAATAAGGAATCTTTTTTGTTTAAAAATCAGTTTTCATTCTTCACAGTCCAAGACCGAATCCCTGACTGACCTCTCCTCATATAGCTCGACGTTCAACTAGTTACCCAAAAATTAAAATTAAAAAAAAAAAAAAAATGAGAAAAAGGAAGTTTAAAATTAAAAAAGAGATTTTTAGGTATTTGTGAAAATAAACCACTATGTAATAATTTACAGTTTTTTAAAAGTTGCTTTAATCACTAGTTTTTCCATTCGAATATTAGAATATCGCTTGGAGTTTTGAATCAATTCATAATATTTATAATTTAAAAAAATACATCTACGTATGTCTTCAATTACTAAATTTGTTCTATATTCTTCATAGACAACATTTAAAGTTATTTTCAATTTTCAAAATAGACTTTAGTTATTTAAAAAAATGTATGAATTGGAGTAAAGGTATAAATATTTTTTTCACTATTCTACATATTAATTATTTGTCTTTATTTTAGTTTAATGCATGCACTATCATTGACATTTTAATTTATATTAATGCAATACCTTATAAGAGTTTAATATATATTTTTATTTTAGATAAATAATTATCAAGGTTAATATACAATTGTACAGATATTGATAAGGCATATTACAACAAGTGGATTAGCTGACCACACCTATTTTTTACATTACACTAATAGTAGGTTCTAGTCTCCTATTAAAGAAAAATGAATATTGTATTTTTATTAAATGAATAATATGAATATTGTATTTACTTTAATACATATTCACTTTATTTAATATTCACTTACATCTTCAGTCCCACTACAAACTAGAAATACTAAAAATTAGTTCGATTCGGAAGCTATTTGTGACTGAAATCATAAGTTTATTTGTCTCAACTGTATACAAATTATGTGAAAGATAATATTAAAATATATGATAATAAAGTAAATTAAAAAAACCATATATGAATGCAATGGCCAAAAAAATTGTATATGATGTAAAGGATAAATACGCCCGGTGCGTGAACTATGCAGATTTACTTGATTACATTGAAGATGGATACAAATAAGAAAAGATGTGACAAGTCTGAGAAAGGAATATAAAAGGTGAGATCTGTCTGCGAGACTGGCTCTGAAGGGAAGAGCCACACAAAAGGTAACCTTTGTAGTTAAACTTTTAAATATCTACTTTAATGAGGGTTTTTTCTTTTAAATTAAAACAGAAAATAAATATTAGTAAATTAGGTATATGAATACATTTTTTTGTTGCACCAATTGTATAAAGGATGGCGTTTATAAATTTTGGTCTTCTTGTAACACCCTCCTTCCTCCTCGAGCGATTTTAGCTATTATGAAAATCATTCAGCGGTTTGCAAATGTAGGCATAAATACCGAACTGTTTACTTTATTTTAAAAATTGTAGACTTTTGTACGAGTACAAAAATACATTTTTTTTATAACAATTTTTAGTGCAGGGAACAGAATAAAATATCTAACTGTTCGGTGAGCAAGGGAACTCTTTTATTCTGTTCACTTGCACTAAAAATTCTTAAAATTTACGTGGGATTAAATACCACAAAAAAATAAATTTATGAAATATATTTGTGTGTGTGTGTGACTGTAATTGAATGTCCGAAATTTTTACAATAATGAAACTAAATTAGGTATTTAATTGAAAAATTTAGTTTAGAGTAATGTACCTCACGCAGAAATATTTAAAGATCTACAAAAATAAGTTGAAGAAGTAGAAGTGGGGCTTATCTGAACCGTAAATTTAAAAATTAAAAAGAAACAGCCTAAATCAGTATTTTAAGTAATAAAATTTATCATGTCGTTTTCAAATTTAGAAGAAGAAGAAGTTGTTTTATAGCGAAATCTGACAAGAATGAATTTGAGTGTACGCGAAATGACGTGTGGGAAGGAGTTTCACAGCCTCAGGCTGAAGTCTCAACACACAGACAAATGTGGAGGATCGTCTAGAAATTTGAATTCCAATTATTGATCAAGTAGTATGACATGTATGTATGTATGTAGTAGTGACATAATAAAAACTGTAGTATATATATATAGGTTGTAGGGGAACGGTATATAGTACCTTGTGGAGGACGCTCTGTGTGAGAGCACTGACGTGGCGATGGTCTGGCGGTCGGGAGACGGCATGTCAGAACTGCTGAAGTGGAATTGTATTGTGAGTTAGTGCCAGGGCGATGGCGACCTTCTCAGATTTACAAAACAATCTCTTTTCGATGAGGCATTTTCCCCCTTCTCTGCCTTAAGTGGGCTTACAAAAGCGCGGTGCTTTGTCGGATATCTCGACCTTTACACAAAATGAGAGATAAAAGAGTGGGGCGAATTGTCTAAAATCCATTCCTAACTTAGAAAGTAGAGGTACTGGACAAGATGCGATAGGTTCCAACCCTCAGTGGATATTCTAAATTCCCTTACAGAGGACTATTTGAATCTCGGGGAAGCCGACGAAGTTCATCGTTTGGAGATTTCAATTTTACGGGCCTACTGTCCAACATTAATTATAAAGGGATTTTCTTCTAGAAATGAAAAGACCCGCCCGAAGAGTGCCATGTGCGTTTAAGAGAGTCCTAAAAGATCTAATTTTCATTGTGTCGTTGGGTCTACATTCTAGTCTCTCAGCTCTAGAGCTACGGGTTCGAATCTCGCCCTGGATAAGCTGTAGTTGCAGGCCAAAATCACGGTTGTTAGAGAAGGATGACAACCAGTAGATAGTTGAATGGGAAGTTAAATATAGTACAAAAAAAATAAATAAAAATAACTTGCAGATAGTTACTTTCAGTTGTTGTAAAATGTATTTACGGTCATTAGATTTAAACGAATTTTAGGTTTTATAAATATTTTATTTGGTTGTGGTTTTTATCCCACGTAAATTTCAAACAATTAATGAGAGGGAATAGAACAAAAAAATATACAGATAGATTTTTGTATTCTGTTCCCTCTCATTAATTGTTTGAATTTTAGGTTTATTTCTTTCTCCAAGGTGACTGGGACACTGCGATATCACATTTATCTACATGGGCTTGGAAAGCTCTTACTATATTCTTACAGAATATATGTCGAATGTATCAATCTAGTGAAGCTAATACCGTTTCTTTCATTCTTTCTCTGCGTTATAATTATAAATTCTTATCTTACCCCTGGTTTGTATCACAATTAATAATGCACATATTATTCATAAAAATTTAAAAAGACCGTCACTTGGCAACTGCCTAAACTGAACGAATTAATCAGAATCGTCATCAATGGATATTTGAACTGAAATCCCTCCCAGTGCCATGGTTTTCTTTTAATTGCATGGTAACCAGGGGACTTCTACCTCCTTGGCCCTGAGAGGTTTCCATGTCGTGTGTTAAAATTTACGTGGGTTTAAATACCACAAAAAATAATATTTATAAAATTAAAATTATGAAGTAAATATCGAGAGTCATTTAAACAGCTTGACAATGTCAGCTCCTCCTAGCATAAGACGATATATTCGTCTGCCTTGGAGGTTAGACTTTCGACACTAGTTTGGGGAATTTAATAACTTATCAGACTTGTCCTGGTAGCATAATTGGTAAATCCACCGGCCCGGATAGCTATGGTTATGGTATCTGTAATTTTAAAAATGTTTTTAATTGATGGCTTTCAAACTAATCCCCATTCTCATTAGCTTATTTTTCTTCGAAATTTAAATTTAAAAATACACACACACACACACACACACTCACACACACACAAAATATATATTCTAAGATGATTTTAGTTGGGGTTCGGTCAAGGTAGATTAAAAAAAACACAAATTTAAAAAAATGTATTTTTTTAATGAAGGATTATCTGCCAACGTTTCGGCTTACATTGTAAGCCATCTTCAGGGCTGTAGAAATACAATGTCATGAGAATACAGTAATATTTGAAATTAGTATAATAGAGAATTATAATATAATTCTCTATACTCTATTATACTAATTTCAAATATTACTGTATTCTCATGACATTGTATTTCTACAGCCCTGAAGATGGCTTACAATGTAAGCCGAAACGTTGGCAGATAATCCTTCATTAAAAAAATACCGATTTCTAAAAGGGGATTTATAGTGAGATTGATAAGTGTAACCGCCTGGAATTTATAATATAACAAATTAATATAATTCAACCCCCTTAGTTTTGTCTCAAGCTCATAAGAAATGAGATACTTCTCAAGGACCGAATACAATTACACCCAAAATTTGATGAAAAGAGTTTAGTACTTTTCGAAATACAATTTTAAAATTGTAAGGCTTTAGGCTAGTTATGAATGAAATATAATAGTAAACACAAATGAAATACAACTGCTTGGAATCCCGCCGCTCTGAGACAAGGATCAGTAAGTTATTTGCGGTGAAGGTTAGAGGTTGTGGAAAACTATCCAGTGTAGTGCTTTGTGCATTTGGCAAAATTAAGTGTTAGTCGGCAAAACATCTCCATGCTTCTAGACATGTAGAATCTTAGTGACTTGAAAGCAAATACAGTGTCTGTACATAAATACAGTGAATGTCTGAATTAAATATAATGCAATTTGGAGTTGAGGCTCTAAGCGTTCCTATAATTTTTCTAATTTCAGGTTAGGAAAATCTTTTAACTCTAGGCTTAAATTGTGGGTTGAAAGATAAATTGCCTATAAAAATACAATACTTTTATTTCAGATAAACAAAAAATAAATAGATTGATAATAAACAATGAATTTTTCTATTTCAATACGTAAAGTATGCTAAATGGATGTATTACATATTTATACAAATACATTTAGTTCATATATTTCAGTTTTTATTAATGAAATGTGGCATGCAATTTTTCCAAGTTCAAAAAAAAAACCACTAAGTTCATTTTTGAGCCAAATCGGAGCAATGGGACTTTAATGTCAAGTGAGAGAAAAAAATATAAAAGAGTAATATCAATATAATTTATTTTTAAAAAATTGCCAAAAACTGTAACAATGAAATGCAACGCACTTTTAAGCCATTCTTCAATCTAAGTGAATTCATTATTCAATTCATATTGAGCATATAAATATGAGGATATGAGTTATGATCTAAATTTCAAAAAAATCAATCCAGTATTAAAAATCATCATTCAACATATAAAATTAGTATCTGCGTTTGGTGCAATTTTTCTAAGTTCAAAATAAAAAACTAAGTTCGTTCTTGAGCCAAATCAGACTATATAAGCCCGAACATATACTCAAGTGAGAGGAAAAATTGTTTTTTCTATCTAGTGGGCGTGATATTTTGAAGGTCTACACGGGTTTGTTTCTCAATAATAAAACACTTCAGTATTAAGCAGTGAAATTGAGCAAAAAGGAATGTGGGTTGTACGACATAAAAGCCGCAATCAGTTGTTTTCTCAATGAAATTTGGCAAATCACATTAATTTTGGTTGGGGATTACCTGTTATGACAAGTGAGAGTAATAAATTTATTTAGTTTATAATTATTTAGCTTAGATTAATGGTACTCATCAGACATTTGTTTATTGACAAGAGATATATTCTATAAGTGGGTAGAGAATACATAGATACAATTCATCAACTCCGAGGGCACTCAGGAAATGGCTTGGTTAAACGGACTTGATTGGAGAACACTAATGCCTTACACGTGACCTTGGTCATGGTTGAGAACGACGACCTGCAATGTAACCTCTTGAGCTCCCCAGGATAAACCAATCTCAAGAATGCCTATATGACAAATATGGACATTTTGTAAGCTTAATTTCTGCAAGATTTACGGATAGACAGTTAATTGCTTCCCATTATCAACATCAACCATATATGATCAATGCTGATTTGTCAGTGATAAAAAAAATTACTTTTTTAATTATAGACTTATTATTTCTAACATAGGAACAATCACTAAGGGGTACCGGATTAGCTCGTGGGATCCGTTCGGGATTCGCAATTCTGGCGCTGCGGGTTCAAATCCCTCCATGGGCAAGCTTTTATTTGCATATAACATGGATGTTTAGAATGGGATGGCAAACGGTAGAGAGAGAGGGAGAGAGAGAGAGAGAGAGAGAGAGAGAGAGAGAGAGAGAGAGAGAGAGAGAGAGAGAGAGAGNCAGAGAGAGAGAGAGTCAGAGAGAGAGAGAGAGAGAGAGAGATAGAGAGAGAGAGAGAGAGAGAGAGGGGGGGGGAGAGAGGGAGAGAGAGAGAGAGAGAGAGAGAGAGAGAGGTCAGGAGAGCGCAAAAGATCGCTTATAACATTGAAGTTATTTTGAAGTTCTTATTATTTTTAGATCCATCGACACTTAATTCAAATTTATCTGCTAGAGATATACATTCAATATTACAAATTAAAATTTTTAATTTCCAATAAGTTAAATGTTCCTTGGCAAACTAGTATTGTTTGTCAAAGTTGCTTGTTAGCCGAAGGAATTAAAACATTGTTGACGTCTCTACAAATATTTGTTTCTCGAAATATAACAAAATGTTAAATAATAAATTTCGTTTTTTTTTTTGTTTTTTTAACTTCAGTACTATTTAACCAATATTATATTAGAGTACGAACTGAAGGTTGACATATGCACCACTGATTGCAATAGCTGAATTTCAGGTAATTGTGATGTTTTCTATAATTTTAATATTTATTTATTTATTCATTCTTTATCTCCATGGGGCCACTTAGAGTCATGGAAGAAATGAGGGTACTATTATAAACATCCATGGCTTGGGACAAGCGGTCGCGGCATCGAAATACCTCACGGATCCCCTGCCATACGTAATATATATGTATATAACAGTCGTTGTATTTTATATATATATTTGATGAAAAGAGTTTAGTACTTTTCGAAATACAATTTTAAAATTGTAAGGCTTTAGGCTAGTTATGAATGAAATATAATAGTAAACACNATATATATAGAGAGAGAGAGAGAGAGAGAGAGAGAGAGTAAGAGAGATTAAAAATATCTCGTCTCACAAAATGAAATTAAAAAGTCTGATTTGTGCGAAACTATTTTATAACATGCCAATGGCATCGAGGTTCCTGATACCAAACAACCACGACCAAATACTAAAGATAAATAATCACTCCCCCCCCCCTCCAAATATTACTCGTTGGTTGATTGCTAATGGAGATTTGGTTCGTATGGGATCACAAAATTTTGACTTTACAACTTTGGGTTATGTGAAGTTTTCGAGGAGTAAATGTAGAAGTCACACACGAAGCAAGGGGGTACTGTTCCTCATCTTAAGCCGGAACTGACTACCTAAATGTCGACTTAATCAGATTGCATCCGCTTGATTAATCTTAGACATTTGTGAACGAATGTTACAATAGATTTGAACGTTTTGTATGAAATCCAGCGTTCGGATTCTAAATTGACAGTCTGCTAAACAATTTTGATTTATCCGTTAAAAATACCCTCCCCTCAAGACAGAGTCCCCAATTAGACAGAGCGAACTGCACCGTCACATGGTACCCTCAGCTATGTAAGTAGGAGTAGCTGTATGAGGTTGCAAGAACGGCATACCTGGATGTCGAGGGCCAAGGAGCCTTCTGCAGTGCGCGGTGCAAGTGTGTCTCTGATGCACTTCTCTCTGGGGGGCCAACAAAAACAAGTGAATCCAAGGCTGCACGAGCCGTCGGTCCGAGGGAGGGGGGGCACGAGACCTGCCCTCCGCCCCACTCCCCCCGCCTGCAATTGTCCTTCCCAATAAAACCACCCCATACTCTCAAACTGTTCTAAATAATCATCCTCTACTGTGTGCAGTCCGTCAGTCACACAAGAGTTGTGCACACAGCAGAATTCCATATCCCTAAAATATTTAATAAATATTACTAATTTTTTTGAAGCCCTGAAGTAAAGGAAGGGAAGGGCAATATCTTCTAGATGATTAATAAAGGGAGGAGTTTCTCTTCTTCCCCTAACTGATTACTTTATATTGACGATTTTTCACTAATTAACAAATAAGAATATCAATCGCTAAACTCTACAAAATAATTTTATCCCGGAGGATTTGCGTAAGCTAACAACATTTATCATGTTTCATTAAATATGGATAAAAAATGGAGTAAATGAAGGAATTTATAATTGCTCACCCATTCTGGTTACTTTTGTAAATATATTCGTAAATAAGCGTTTATGAAATGCATTATAGAGCATAAATTGCTTACCAGAAGATGTTTTGTTGTTCTTTTTATTCAAAATCCCCCTTCTCTGATTTGAAATAAAGAAAATACACATTCTTCAAGGATTTGCAATGAAAATAAATATCAAATTTGGTAACTATAATATATAAAAAAGTGGCCACTCAACACACTTGACATTGCAATCTTAAAGATGTTTTTGTTTTATATGTTACTTAACGAAAGTTTTAGAAAATTGAGTTATACACATATTATGTTCTCTAATTCATTCTTGTTTATCCCAGAGTAATAAATACATTGAAATTTTTTATTTTCATCATTCGTTAAATTCCACAGGCATTAACGAGCTGATCCAACACTTCGTTAATAGCGGTAGAGGCTTAAATATGGAATTTTATCACTTAATTTTAAAATTTTTAGACGCTGGAGCGTGTAAAGAAATATTATATATAATATTGAACGGATCATGTTTCTAGCTTCTCCAATGTAGTATCGGTGAATATATATTGAAATTCATCAAAAGTGGGGTCACTATACCAATGTTAATTTTTCTTAAGAGAATTCTGCTAATAAACATTTTTATATATGAATGTAAATAACTTCATTATTAACATTAACAATGTATGATCAATGCTGACATTGGAAATATCTGAGGGGCGAAAGGGTAGTTCATGAGATCCGTTCAGGTCTCGTGATCCTGAGGGTGCGGGTTCAAATCCCACCCCGCGTGAGCACTTATCGATAAATATAAATCGATATAAAGCTTGTCCTTAGCTACGGAAGATTAGAATGGGAAGGCATGGTTAGTAAATAACGCCCCTCTCTCCATGACCCTAAGTGGTTATAGGGGAGGCTAACAATAATTTAATAAAATAACAAGTCATATATATATATCCCCTTCTCTGCCTTAAGTGG
>KZ806930.1:761382-789040 GCA_000696205.2 Oncopeltus fasciatus | reverse complement strand
TATATATATATATATTAGAGATGCCAAGATAGCGTAAAAGATCGATTATAAGAATGAAGTTAGTTTCAAGTACTTATTCATTTTTTTAGCTCCATCGATATTTAAATTCAAATATGTTAACTAGAAACATACATTCAATGCTAAAAGTAAAATTTGAAATTTCCATAAAGTTAAATGTTTCTTGGCTAACTAGTATTATTTGTCAAATGTGCTTGTTATCCGAAGCAATTAAACTATTGTTGACTTTGCTACAAAATTAATTTTAAAATAAATAATTAAAAAAAAAATTCTAAATAATACATTTCATTTTCATTTTTCACTTAAGTTATATTTAACCACTATTCTATGGAATACGGTATGCCCGTATATAATATATACTATTTAGTATATGCACCGCTGATTGTAATAGTCAAGTTTCAAGTAAATGTGATTTTATTTTATATTGTTTGTTTATTGCCATGGGACTACTGAGAGTTATGAAGGAAATAAGCGCTCTATTATAAACACCCATGGCATGGGAGAAGCTCTCATGGCTTTCTCTGAATGGCACTCGAACCCCGACCACGGCATGTAGTTTACAGCGAGATATATTGAATGTCTTACCGTTAGCAAATTACATGTAAGTTTGTCCTCCCTCCTCGATGGAAACTAAAGTGGTTTTCAATTTCGAATATTCCCTGCCTCTGTTCATATCTGTTATTTATAAAGAAACTTCAAAAATTATCGGAGGAGCGTCAACTGATAAACAAGTAATTATTTTCCTTATCGAATAAATATCTGAACTACTTTAAATGTTATTGTTAAATCATAGAAAATTAAATATGTATATAGAAGCAAATATCTCCTAAGGGGATCTAACTGTTCTAGCTATTCAAACCATAGCGCGTCTTTTTAAAAATTTCAACAGATCTTCACCAACCCCGCGTTTGAGAAACTAAAATATTTGGACCAATTTGTCCCTTCCAAATGATATATATATATATATATATTTCTGTACACGTTCTTGTTAACGCAATTCATAAAATAATGAAGCTAAAGTCGGCATTCTTGGAATTTTTTTTGTGTGTCAATGTTGAATGAGTTCGGTGATGGATAAAATATATCGAGTAACCTCTTATATGGATATAGAGAGATGAATACATTTATTAACATTAATATCTACATTATAATAGGTTAAGATGTCCTCCCGTCAACGCTCATTGCTCTTTGCGCCTACGTGAGACCTAGTTCGTTATTTACTCTCATTCATGTCTTTAATGAAACAGGAGAAGTATAAAGCAGGTAAGAGTTCAGTCCTTCAGGGAGACTGACAGTACAAGAACACAGGGCTGATCTCTGACGTCAGTAAGAAGGTTTCAAACAAGACAGTGTAGTTGATTTCTACCTCCCTGGGGAAATATCGAGTTCTACTTCCCTCTTCTCCACCAACCATATTTACTTTAAGTAACAGATGCAATTTTGCCGGAAATTATCTGATTAGTTAAAGAGACTTTCAAGTCAAGTGTCAGGCCAACCCCTACTCTCTTTATGAGAGCTTTTTGATTCGCACTTTATTTATAGTTCATTTCAACAAGAGATATTCGACTCATTTTGCTCAATCACGAATTAATGTTTTATTTTTATATTTAACAGCGAAGGGAAAATTTCATTTACAAAGACAAATTGTGTCTTTAATGCCGTGAAATTAAAATTAACGTTTCTGGTAAACCCCCCACTCCTAATTGTTCAATCTTCCTGCATAACTCCAAAATTCTTTTTGGTTTAAAAAAAAACTTTGACTGAATTTCATTGCTTTAAACTTAATATTGCCCCCACTATATCGAAAAAAACTGTTTTTACCTATAGTTGACAGATCAGGTGATCTCCAATTCTCTCTCTCTCTCTCTCTCTCTCTCTCTCTCTCTCTATATATATAATCGCANTATATATATATATATATATATATATATAAACACGACGAAGTGTATGTATGTCTGTTAACGTTCTACAAGCTACATTTTTTAATTTTTTCCAAAGAAATTCCGCATTTAGCTTTTAAATGCCAAAAAAAAAAAAGAAAAAAAAAAGCTAAGTTTGTTTTCAAGATCAATGAGATTGGTTTTATCTGATATGTCAAATGCAAATTACAACATTTTAAATACTTAGCGGGCCTAATATTTATTGCAATCAATTTTTAATTTTCTGTTTTTGGGAGAGGAAATATGACAGTAATTATACGGTGAACTTAAATAACTAGGATTGAAGTTTTACCTGAACGTTGACAGACGATTTTAATTGTAAAATGAAAGCGTGAGTTCGTTATTGAGCGATATGGGACGGTTAGGGATAGGGGGGGGGGGGTGAAGCTGACGTTTCGAGTGGTGGTAGAATAAGTTTGTTTACAGCAACGAGCGTAGTATTTAGTTTGGAGTATCAAAGATCCATTCATTAATAAAATACTTGTAGAGTTATAGAGTACAACACATTGCATGAATGCACCGACTTCAGCTTACATGGGTCAATGGGAAATAAAAGCCAATTGAGGGAGCCATGAGCAGGGAAAGGCAGGATTTATATTGTTCTCTCACTTCTTCCTTCTTTCAAACTAATTGTTCCTCGAAAAGAAAATTTAAATAAACCCAGTTTCAGATTACATTACGTATTTTTAGGAAATTTTCTCTCCCTCCCCCACTGAGATGAGAAGCACTATTACTGTTGGAAACCTTAGTAAGTTGTGAGTTGTGGGCCTCTTACCAGCTTGTTACAGAATAACTGTGGTACTTTATATAGAGATATTTATTTTGTAAGCCAAATTTGTTTAATTATTTTTATTGTATTTGTTAGTGTATTACGACTACAGACATAACTATTTGGGTATATATTTCAGTATTTTTGTAAAAAGTTGTTTGCCCTGAGGATTAAATTAACTGAATTATCGTAAAAAATCAATTAAAGTTTCATTTCTAATCAATTGTGATCAAACTCTTAAAAAGAATTATAAAAGTGTACAGTTAGTATTAACGCTAATAAAACTGTTTCTTCATGTTCTGAGGCCATTTTATTGTATGAAACAAAAAAAATATACTTGAGCTGATTTAAATGTTTAAAAAATTATTTTGCGAAGCTTAAAATTTGACTGTTACACATCTTGTACGTATCATGGGTACAATGTTAAAAATTTAAATTTTCTTTGTGACACACAATATATTTTTTTAGTCATTTTTGGGGGATTTGCAAACCCTAATTAAGTCTCTGAAAAAAGTAACCGATAAAATTGCCTTATATTTGAGAATGACACTATTTATGAGAATTCACAAATTAATTTATGATTTATGAAGATAATTATTTGTCTTCTAAGTAAATGTTTAATGTGACTATATATATATTAAAGTACGGTTAACCGGCCAGCCTCTACTCCTCATACTGACGGCCGCTTCTAGCGGGTGTTGCTCAAGGTGACTGCTGGGCTCCTGAATACCCCCAGCTATATCTGTACCCTGCTGAAGCCCTATCTCCCCCCCACACGTGCGAAGTCACGGGGATCTTCCCTCTCCCATCGGCCGAACACTGTTCCACATTTGATATGACGTCACGTACGTATGTGATCTCTGAACCTTACGATTCTTGGAGAAATGTAATGCTTACATCATTCATACTGTTTTTGGTAACGTCACGAAGTGATTTTGTCCTCTGAGTCGCAGAAATCGCCTTTAGGAGACTTTGGACTGAAGATTTTCAATTATATCCAATTGCATAAGACCCAAATGGACCTTAAAGAAGAAATCTCTGGACCTCCAGGTCTCGATATGACAAGTCTAGAACTCCACACGATATTTTGGCTCGCCACTAGAAGATGGTTAAGTCATCAAGTCGCTGTATCCCAAGTCCAAGTCAAAAATCCTTCAGAGGAGGTCATCGCTTTGAGAATCCTACGTTTGTCAAGTTTCTGCACGTCCTCTCTCTCGTGCAGGATGAATACGGGATCGAAGGAATGTATCTCAGTGGTCGGTAATATATTCAATTGAAGTTACCAGTATAAAATGTCATTGAGACAGGAGAAGAGTCATTTCCAGACTCCTACTTCAATAAAAAATGGATTTAAGGTATTAAGTAAAAATTTAGGATATTAAGTAAAGGGCAGTACTTTTAGCTAATAAGTAAAATAAAAGTAAAGTACTATTGAGAATTAAAAGTTATTTAAGTTTTCAGCAAATTCAGATAAATGTGAAAGTAATTAAGAGAAAGCAAAGATTGAGAGGGAAATGAGCTGAAGTAAACAGCTGATTGGCGGGAAGTATTTTGAGTGGTTTTCGTTTATCTTAATGTCAAATCACCTCAATGGCTTCCGTGTTTAGCATATTCTATTTTAGAAAAAACTATTAAAAACTAGAGGGAATAATTTGTATTGTTTAACTCAAGATAGACATAAATAACATTAACTGTGAATATTTCCCAAAATAAACGCTCTTCATGAGATATCCGAACCATTTCGTACTCCATCGTGAGACAAGATTGCACGCAAAGATGGCAGGAGGAAATATTTTACAGAATTATGTGGACATTACAAAGAAGTTTAGACAACAGTTGGCTTGGCTCTGTTTAGTCCCATTGTCAGCCTTAAATGGAATTTTTTCTTGTACAATACGACATTTTGACTGCCACTTCAGAAGGCTGTGTCAAGGTACTTTCTCCAAACGGGATGTGGACCGCACAAGTAAACTTTAGTTTTAAACTCTCAGATTTATCTGTATGAAACCTAAGAGTTTAGGTATCTTTTAGCCCAAGATATTACAGAATATATATTTTTGTAAGCACATTTATAAAATAGATAAGTGTGGCATATTAATGGTAATTTAAATTCTATTAAAAGTCGAACACGCGACAGCTACGTAAACTGAGCGCATTTCTTAGTGTAGTAGTTGATGAATATTTGTATTTGAACTTTCCGTCTAATGTATACTATACATGATATATAAAGTCGAACACGCGACAGCTACGTAAACTGAGCGCATTTCTTAGTGTAGTAGTTGCTGAATATTTGTATTTGAACTTTCCGTCACTTGTAAACCCCATACATATTGAATATATATATATATGTATTGAGTTCATTGCACTGAACTAAATACTATATCCAATGTTTTAAACAGTACAAGGTCAGAGAAAATGTATAGCAACTAAAAAGTTTACTAAAGATGTTGAGAGAGTTGTTTAACAACAGTCAACTCTTTATGTCTATTTAATTTTTATTGTAAGACAGAATGACCTGTATAATTCCTTCATTAAACTTTGATACATGTGATGTCTGTGTCAGACAATGATGGTAGAGGAAGACTAATGGACGCTGAAAGGGGATATTCAACTGAGTAAATTTCATAAATATCTGACATGTGTCAACAAAGCCATAATGATGAGAGGCCATTTTGAAAAGGTTATAGAGAAAAAAATAAATTTTCTAGCGGTAGTCTCCCCAAAGAACAGGACCACTGGAATAATAAAATATCTAAAAAATTCAAAGGGGCTATTGAAGGATTGATAAAAGTACTTGGAAAGGACATAAGAAGTATATATATATATATCATTGCAAGAACGAGATATTTATAGTAGTAGTTAGTAGTAGTAGTAGTAGTAGATTGAAGGGCAATCAACTTCTAGGTTATTACGACCTATAATATATTTATATATGCAGAAGAAATGTGAAAAAAAGAAATTTTACTTGTCAATAGGATGAGAATGTGGGGATAACAATGATCTTGTCCAAAGCCAGGAGCAAATCGGAACCTAAGTTCATACAAATTTAAATCAAAAGGTCCTTCGCGCAGGAATTGCGTATACTAAGCGAATTTACCCAGTTCATAGACGAATGTTTGTAAATGAGCATTCCAAATATTTTTTGAACTTCACTTGGAACCTATTTTGATCCAATTTTACATATTTATTAACACCGCCTTTACATTTGCAATTTTAAAAAAGCATTTATAATTTCATTTGAAAAAAACAACTTGGTTTCCACAACAACAATACATTAAAATTAACTACTCAGGTAAACCCCCATTTACCTTTGTTTAATTCGGCTATATAACTCCTAAAACATTTTCTATATAAACAAATATGTGTTATACTTTAAATTCCATTGTAAATCTCCCTCAGTAAAAATATTTATTCTCTTTTTTTATTTTTACACAAAATATAACATTCTATCTTTAAAAATATATTAAATANTATATATATATATATATATGTGTGTGTGTGTGTGTGTGTATATTATTATATACACACCTTTAGAATGTATATAGTCTCAGTAAGCAAATCCGTGTTCGGTTTCATTCGGTTTCGCCCGGAACCAAATAATACGCCCACTTCAGAGAAAATCCTTTTCGACTTGACATTTCAGGTACTCCCCGCTTCAGCTCTGATTTGTTTTCACATTACATTTACTAACGAACGTTTTCGCTCAATAACGAACTCATTCTTTTAATTTACATTAAAAAGCGATGTGCCAAATTTCGTTATGAAAAAACAACTGACAGCGGCTTCCAGGATAACGCCAATTCTCGTTGCCTAACTCCTAATGTGTGGTTTTCATCAATAATCGTGAACGCGTATTCACTACTTCCACTTGGCATCGCAGGCAAACTCCACTCCTATAAGTCCAGTCTTTCTCAAGAATGAGCTGGCAGGTGTCCTGAGCTGATGACTGATGACTGGGGTCAGGCACACAATGCTAATAATGTCTATTTATTATCGACCCAAATTTCATCAATTTATCTATTAGAAAAAAAAATTACGTACAGGTCATTAGAAATTAGCTAAGCATATGTTTATGGTGATTATCAACAACCAAGCACAATTTTTCTTACATAACACGATACATTTATATTTGAATTTTTTATTAATAATGTATTATTAAAAAATGCATGTAAGCCACACAGACATTATTTTGCTTACATAGTGGCGGTGGATTGTGGTGTTAAGTTAAATTATAGTAGTAAGAGGAATTTTTTACATGCGGTGTTGGTTAATGATTTTAAAAGCTTAAGAATAGTATATTTTCTGAGACTATTGAATTATCATGGGGTAGCATACGAATTTCAACAAAATTATAGTATTTGGTGGTTATGGAAGGGAGCATATTTCAGAGAAGTCTCATGGACTCAGGACCATGAGAAAAATCTAGTTATTTTACCCTCTAACTACCTGAAAGTGATAGTGAAGGTTAAGGTATAATACATTTTTGAGTCAATAGAATGTATTGTGAAATACACATTAAATTAATAAAATAATATTATACTATATGAATAACAGTAATATTTCATGGGGATCTTTTTCCTCAGCTTTGTTTGTAATTGTAGGAGAAAGTTGAAGCTGGCGGTCACTCCATGATTTTATTTTATAGACCATAAATAAAATCCAGTAGCTGAGAGACAAGTCTGAGGGTAATTGCAGTGAGATTAGAAAAGTTGATTTGTCAGAAGGAGGTCTGTTTTGTTGTCGTCAAGGTCATCCGAGCGGGCCAGTTGTCTGTTACGTCATACCCTGCCAAAGAGTCCTAATTCAGGCCGTTCTGTCCGAGAGATCTTACGCTGATGTGGCTACCTCGGTGGATCTAAACATCCGGGCTGTTCAGGATTGCCGCCTAGATCCGTGTAACCGGCCGGCCCAGAATTCCTGTCTCCCAGCGGGAAGAATGAGAGAAGGCGCCATGCACAACATATTCTTCACAGCACACATATTTTTCGAAAGTATTATAGAACACAAATATTTTTTAAATTACATTTTACAAATACTGCGTTTTCTGCACAGGGATTACAATTTTTCTACAACTAAAGAAGATATAAACGATTATACAATACGGTTGACCCCTTCCCCCTGCCTCGTTCCGCTTTACGTCATAATTAATCATTTCGAGGGTTTGTTAAAAGAAATAACATTTAATTTCTAAATTCTATATTCCCGTAGAGAAATCATGCTAATCACGTTTGCACCATGAAGCGAATTTCGAATATTTCAACGGATTTTCACCAATCTACATGGAGATGCTAAAAATATGGTCCATTAAAAAAAACCCAGCAGTACAAGCTGTTCGAAAATTGGCAGTCGAGCGTCATGCTAAAAGTAATCAATAAAATGATAAAAATCAATTGCATTTGCTTAAGTTGAGGTGACCCGTTTTTCCGGAGAGACGTGAACGCTCTGGATAGCAGGGAGCGAGATTCCCCAGACTTAGAACTTTTTCCACTATAGTTTCAATAAGTAGAAGAAGTTCTAGCTAGACTGGACTAGTTAATATAGCCATATTCACGTATATTTTAAACGATTAAAATTAAAATAATTCCAGCTTTTGAGATAATTATTTATATTTTTATAATTAAATAGTCATTGACGATGGAAATATTCTTAGATNTATATATATATATATATAAATTTCCTGTATGTGCTTTAATTTCAGCTATTTAAAAAAAAATCTAGCCAAATTTATTATAATATCCTCTTTTCTTGTCCTTAAGGTGCTATTATTTGCACAAGGTAAAAAAAATATACTGAATGAAGTATGTATTTGACAAAAAAAATTTAATTTTGAAACATTTATGATTTATTACATTTAAAGAAAAGTATATCAAGAATGATATTTATGATTTTAATTTCGACAGTTGGATTTTTAATTTTTAATATATAGGAACTTATGTATGGGAAGAGAGAAGAGGGTAATATTAGAAAGAAGAGAATTATATCTTTGATGTTATTTGAGTTAAGAAAAACTTTATGTTGATAACAGATGTTAAACGTCATTATATAAGGTAAATAATCTAAAGGGTTATTATTATGGTGTACAGAAACCAATGAAGACAGAGAGTATAAGGTATGAGAGTCATTATATAATGTTATGTCCGATAACATTATTACGAAAAAAGCTTGTTAATTTATAAGCGTAACTGTGATTGGCGAGCGCTTCCCCCACTCCTACTTCCCTGTCAGTCTAGAGCTAACTATGGAGGACATTAACTCACAGTCCCCTCACCCATGTAAATTATATTTCCTCATTTAGGAAATCTGCTGAGATCATGCAGCTCCCTCGTGACGGGCATTTGAAATGGGAGGCCCACATAAGTTTGGAATTTAAATTCTTACATATTTTCTTTAATAACGAATAAGTATATAAATGTTAGAAATTAACATATTACAGCTATTACGATTAATAATACATAATTGATGCTCGATGCGGAATTACAAAAAAAAAATAAAAATAAAAATAAAATTGCTTTATTATTATTAAGTGGGGCCTATTTACCAAAATGGATCCATTCAGGCTTTTTAAAATAAATCCTCCATTACTACATAAGAAAATGGAAAATACTACACAATAAAGATATTAAAATGTCACGATTTTGATAATATTTAGTATGAACTAAAACAAGTACTCTTAAGAAAATAAGTAAGGAACATTGTGTGGTGATATTTACCAGATTTTTTTTTTCATAATGCTCAATAACAACGAGGTAATAACGGTTTTAGAGATTCAGAGTTCCTATAGACGTTTTCCTTCGCTAGACTTCATGTACTGCCAAACAAAAAAAAGTAATCTAGTGCGATCTCTTCGGAGGAAATCTGCTAAAAGAGGATTCAAGATGAATAAGAACAAACTGAATAATACTGCAATAACAGAGCGTCACGCAAGTGGTGCGTAAACTCAGCAGATATTCCCCATGTGAAGACGGGCATTGATATCCTGTACATGACTAATTTGATAAGGCAGTCTAAGACTAAGAGTGAGCGACCGGAAGTTAAAGTGCCGCTCAACTCTCTTGAGTAAATGCTTGAATATCTTTCTCTGCGTGGTCTATAGCGAGTAAAAGAGAGTTAATGCGGAGGAGTAAGAAAGTCCTAGTGCTGATATCATACCTCCTGCTTACTTTGTAGGAATTGATATAAAATTAGGGGGTTTCTCAATTCTGCTGTGTCCTGTCATCGGAGTAAAAGAGCAGATTCCGAATGAGGCATCTCTCTTGAGAGAAGGAGAGAGAGAGAGAGAGAGAGAGAGAGAGAGAGAGAGAGAGAGAGAGAGAGAGAGAGAGAGAGAGAGAGAGAGANAGAGAGAGAGAGAGAGAGAGAGAGAGAGAGAGAGAGAGAGAGAGAGAGAGAGAGAGAGAGAGAAATGAGTGAGAGAGATCACAACAGCCTTCACAGTTAAACTCTGAAAAATTTTCATTATTGTGCATTCTTCGTAATATTATTTATTGAACTTGAACATTTTAAACAATTGCAATCTACATATTGGCTCTACTAATGTTTTCACAACACTAATAACAACTTAAGGATTAACGATTTTTCAAAAAATATTTTTAATTTTTAAAAATAATGTTCCTAAATAATGCAAGCTATAAATAAATTCAAAATAGCTCATGACATTTTTTTTTTTTGAGTGACGGATCTTTAGCAATCCTATACCACATAGGTATAAGGGGCACCATACCCATAGTGTGATCGGTCCAACCCCCGTCAACCTTGCAGAAATAGTTTACACACACACATGTAGTATACATTCAAATTATATCGAAGAGAGCCTACTTCAAGGGAATCAAAAATATTTTTAAATTGCACAATTAAAGTCTGATTTTCCCAACCTAAAAATCTATATTTACTCGAGGGAAATCTGTAAAGATTTTGTTGAGGTAAAAGTGAAAGAGGGATGAGAACCCCCTTTTGTACTTACATAATCCATGGCGAGGGTTCGACTAGCAGACCTAGGAAGAGCAGAGTGAGATCCTGTCTGAGCTCAGATCTGGAAATCCTCTGATGACGGTGCAAAGTCCAGGAGATGTCTCCAGCCGAAATCCTTGTCCTTATCTGTACTCCTTATCTCGTACGCCAGCTGTAGGTCTGCAGGAGCATAGGGTAAGATAACTGACACTGTGCACTCCCGAGTGAACCGACATTTGTCACCTCCCTTTCGTCTCATTGTAATCTTTTATTAATAACACTTAATCAGCAAGGACTTATTATGTAGGCACAATAGAAGACGCAGGGGCTGCGTTAACTGAGCGTCTTTCCATCGTTTCGTTATAGACTGATATGGATAAGAGCAAGTGATCAACTCTATCTAGAGATGGCAACGAAGGGAAACTTCAACCTCGCTGAGGCTGGCTCTAGACCGACAGGGAGGAGAAGAGCGGTGGAAGCGTCTAAATATTTATGTGTACTTATTTATTTATAGTCATATTTATTCGCCTCTCAACATAATTTTATACAACAATTTTTTTTTTATTACATTGCATTAAACATCTATTATTTGTTCTACATTCCTTCATAAAACTAATAAAAAGAAAAATTCTGATAATTGTCCAATTTGGAATGTCTAGAGTCTCCCTCTCTCTACCCCTTATATGATTCAAGGGAAAACCGAATTACTTCAGGGAAACTGTATCATAACTTTGCAAACAGAATCCGTAATTCGCCTTCCACAATTTAACAGTGGATCTTAATTATCTTTTTTAGATTAAAAATAAAGAAAACTAATACTATGTAATATCGATCTAATACGGATTTCTTCGTAACAACAAATATATGAACAATTATTTTTTTGTGGGAGGTGAAACTTTTATTATAAATATAATTTATCAAAGTGAAAATTAGAAACTTAATTGACAGAAACATGTCTCTCGACCGTCAAAGCTTACAGTCCTAGGCGCCATTGCTGATTATCGGACTGGAGGATCCCCCCCCTTCCTACGATTTCGCAAAGCTGTGAATAACTCAGCTCAAATAAATAAATTTCCAATCAGATTTTACTCTAAAACCTTTTCCCGTTCGCTCGATTTAAAAATAATAGAATGCATCCAATTGTTTGCCGAGCAAGCCAGAAGACACATACATAGTATATAAAAATCCGTTACGCAGATGCTGTCCAAGTAGATTTCCCATGCTTCATTAAAAATTTATATGTAAGACAAAAAGGACAAAAGTTTATTTTTATAAGCCAAAGATAATTATTAATGTATAAGTAAAGTTATAAAGTTATAAACTACACTGGTGGGGAAGATACTGTGGAGAATCGATGCTACATTCGTAAATTCCTTCTTATATTAGTAATATGCGTTTTTCTTTTGTAAAAATCTTTTAGAACATAAACACTATAAAAAACAACATTTCACATCTATTAAATTCATTATAATTTTTCGTTACTTAAAAAACAACAAACACATTACGCTAACAGACTTTGCTCTTCTTATAAACTCTACACACTCACTTTCATCAGATTTCAACAATAATTGAATAAGTCTAAATACTTGAAATGAAAAGCCTAAATACTGAATTTGGTTTTATATTTTATAAATTAGAGATCCCCTCTAACATTTTAAATTACAATATTAAATTAAGTTTTTAATAGTTATTTTCTTGAAAAATTTTACTGGATATAAATGATACAAAATTACATTTTACACTAATTTAATTAAGACTATTTATAACGAAAATATATTAAATATTGATTCCACAGTCAATTGTGCCCCCCCCCCCCCACTTAAGCCATTAACGAAAATTTAGAATGGCGGAGAAGGAATGGTGGGGGAAGCAATCACATTACATCTAATAGCATTCAGAAATTTCTTTAAATGAAAGCGTTTTTGGTTCAACTTTTATACTGCAAAAACGCTTAAAAAAAAAATACAATTCACACACACAAAGGGTAAACCCCCTTTTCAACCACTCAGGGTCTCAGGAAAAGGCTTTATTTGTAGATTAAAGCTTGCCTTGGGCGGGATTCGAACCCGCAGCGCCAGGATTGCGAGACCCGAACGGATCCCCTGAGCTACCCCGGCGTCCCTTTTTCAATCTTATTGAAAATAAATGTTTTAAAATTGAAATTGGCATCTAATTTGTTTTATAAATTTTTTCTTGATGCTAATAATAACAAAGATAAAATTTTAAATTTGTTCTGCCACTAAAACCGCCTGCACATCCAACCAATATCATCTAATAACGAACTCATCGTATTGTTACATTAAAAAAAAAAAAAAAGTTTAATACCGAATTTTCCTTTATTCTTTTAAAGAGTGCACACAGATAATTGTGCTTATACACATATATATGAACTGGAAGCTGTTTACGTAGCAGGAACAGCTTACAAAAAAATTAAATGTAAGTTAAATCGAGTTCATACATATATAATTGTTTAATTAATGAACAGTGCTTAAAAATTAAGATACAAATTTGCGTTTGTAGCTTTTTCTGGAGTGTTTAATTTGTGTACATTCGTGCTTGATGCTCCAAAAGTAGTCAGCCATCATAAGTACGTCCCATCTACCTTGATACCTTGCTTCCATGACCCTCAAATCTTGATGGAAACGCTCACCCTGCTCATCACTCACTGCACCAAGATTGTCAGGGTAATTAGCAAGGTGGCTGTGTAAAAAAATCAATTTAATGCTCATGTTGGAACCTAGCTTTTGAAAGTTTCCCAAGAATTGCTGAACGATTTCGGAGTAATTCAATGCTTGTGTATTTCCAAAAAAGTCTTTAACAATGTTTTTGAATGTCAACCAAGAATTCTTTTCAATTTCTGTCATTGTTACCTCAAAATGTTCGCCTGCAAGAAGCTGTCGAATCACTGGACTATCAAAAACACCAGCCTTTATCTTTTTAAATGACAGGCTAGGAAATTTCGACACGAGATACTTGAAAAAATCTTCTTTAGTTGGCAAAGCTTTAACGAATTGCTTAATGAGACCCAATTTTATATGCAGAGGTTGAAATATAATATTCTTTCTGTCGACAAGTGGCTGATGCACGATGTTTGGATCACCTGGTCTCAGTTCCGGTCTTGGCGGCCAATTCGACTGCACCCAATGTTGCGCACGAGCTCTGCTGTCCCACTTACACAAAAAGCAGGGATACTTTGTGTATCCACGTTGTTGACCAAGTAGGAAGCAGACCATTTTAAGGTCAACACAATTGATCCATTGGTGCATGTGATATTGCAACAGATCAATGACTTCCTTGTGGTGTCGTATTCTTTACGCAAACAAACTGAATGGTAAATTCGAACTGAATCAAATAAATGTTCACTGTGGAGGAGAACACACTACAAGCTACGCTTTGATAAACAGTCGCCAGTTAGTTGCGTTATAGTTTGAAATTCCCAATTCTTCCATTAAACCACTTAATTATGGCAAAATACAAATCCTCCACCAAGTTGAAAGTATTGTAGAAATGCCCTTTCTCGTGTTCGAAAATAGAATACTTTGGCTCCCTTTTCAAGCAAGTTTTTCTAATTTAGTCGTGATGCTAAGAGCTCTGAAGCTTTTTTGGATATACCCAAATCTAGTACCAAATCATTTAACTCTTGTTCGAATCCCTTACGTACGGAGTCATCTTCAATGTTGAAATCTTCATCGTTGAAGTCGCTTTCATCTGCGCCATACCCGTATTTCCCTTCTACCAAAGAGTGAAATTCATTGAAATCTGGCACAGGGACTTCGGCTGACGGTAAACTAGGATACTCTATTTTACATTTGTGTTTCTTGTTATATCCCGAGGTTTTCACTATACAAAAGTAACAATCACTTGAATGATCTTTGGGCTCGCACCAAATCATAGATATACCAAATGGAAGCTTAGCACGTGTTCCCTTGGTCCACATCTGTAAACCCTCAACACAATGTTTACACACTTTATGAGGTGCCCATGCTTTATCTTGATCACCAAGTTTCACATTAAAATAGGCAAAATATGCTTGCTGACAAATTGATGTTGGGAATGGTAAAACTGCCACGTATATAACAAAACGAATCGGGGCTGTTTTCGCACTTTCGACGAGTAGAAGCAGAGGTAGTCATAAGGAAACGTTTCAGTTCAAACATACTATGTAGTTCTGTAACAAAATACTAAATACTGCTACCGACACACAACATTTCACTACAGTATAACAGGCAGGTCTAGACCAGCATGCGCCCCACCCACATAGAAACCGAACGTGAGGTGATAGAAAAAAAACTAAAAACAGTTTTAAAACCAGCATTTTATAGAAAATAGCTAAAAAATCTAACTCGACAGAAATTGAGTTTCAAACTGTTCCCGAGTGTTATTTTTATTTTTATGGATGTTTCTCCACATACGTCATGTTCCACCTATTGCTCAGTTTTCGTAGCATTTTTTCTTCTGTCTTTTTGTGCTAAATTCTTTTGATACAGTTTCAAGGGTATACTTTAGCCGTGCATTTTTTATGCCTTGGAGACATTTCTCGACTTCAATATGTACTAGATCAAAAAGAAGGGCTGGCATTGCACCAGTAATTCTTTGTTCGACTTTACTGTGCTGCTGACAGAACTTCTCATGATGGTCGACTTCCAGGTTGGACCGTGTCATGATGTCCTTCTGTCACCAAGGAGAGAGCAGGGGTTCTTATGGGTGAGCCTTCGGGCGAAGTCGCGGGTGTCCCCAGCGGTGATCGTTGCACTTCGGGCTACCCTTCGGATTTCGTGGAGTACCGGATACCAATTTTTTCTCAGTCTATAACCATCTTCTTTCTTGATATTGTTGTGACTTTCTGATGGTAGTTGCCAATCCTGACAATACTTTTGTTTCATCAAATTCTACGGTAAAAATGAGAGGAATTTAAATTTGTTAACTCTTTACAAAATGTATACTTTCATTCATATGTAATTCTTGGCTCGCCATAATTCATTCGTTTTATACCATACATTAACTTGCTACTGATGGATTCCATCGCTCATGGTTTTTTTGTTACGCTTGTCCACTCTGCTGCTGTAACGTCTTAGTTTTTCTATCAAGAACTCTTCCTCGAGACATTCTTTTCTGCGTTATACAAAGCAAGTTTGAAAAGCAAGGGTAAGAGGTAGTTTCCTTGAAGCAATCCTAATTCTAAACCTGACTCGAGTAATTCCTCTTTGATCAGGACCCTGCATTACGCGCCGTTAATGAACACATTCGTGAGCAATCGTTTTATGATTTCCCCATGTCTATTGGTGGAATGGACTTATTCGAACTCAAATAAAACTTACTATACAAATTAAACAATAAAAAAGAAACGATAATTCATATATTAAAAGAGATTATTAAATGTGGCTTCATGTTCTGGTAACACAACAAAAAAAAAAAGAAAGACATTGTCCAATATGAAATACTCAACTTTAACTAGTATCTTTTTAAATATTTTATTTAGGTTGTGGTTTTTTTTTTTATCCCACGTAAATTATAAACAATTCATGAGAGGGAACAGAATAAAAAATTCATGAGAGGGAACAGAATAAAAGGTGAAGAGGGAACAGAAGGCTAGTGAAGAGGGAATTGAGTGAGATATCTAGCTGGTCCTTGTGGTGTAACGGTCAGCATACCAGGCCCGGATAGCAGGAGATCCAGGTTCGATTCCTGGCGAGGACAGATAGATTTTTTTATTCTGTTCCCTCTCATGAATTGTTTATAATTTACGTGGGATAAAAAACCACAACCAAAATAAAATATTTAAAAATTAAAATTTAATATAGTAAATGACGAGAGCCGACAAAATGCATGACAATGTCAGCTAAGACGAATTTCTAGTCTTTCTCGTAAGTTAGGCTCTCGCTAATGAAGAGGGAATAGAGTGAGATATCTAGCTTGTCCTTGTGGTGTAAAGGTCAGCATACTAGGCCCGGATAGCAAGAGATCCAGGTTCGATTCCTGGCAAGGACGGATAGATTTTTTTATTCTGTTCCCTCTCATGAATTATTTATAATTTAACTAGTATCATGTAAACTCGAGAAAAGAATTGTCTTATATAAATTAATTCAATTTATTTTTAACAATATTGTCTGAATTAATGTCTGCCGATTTTGTTGCTTTTTATTGAAATGAAATGATAAATAATTTGTTTTCCTTGCAAATTTCTTTATTGCTCCTCGATCGCTTCTGATTCCCGACGGATCCAGATAAATCGATCTCCACAGAACGGAGACTCGTACTAGAACTGGCTTCGAACACTCGCTCCAACTCTCACTTGATTCGTCTGGAAATAGCTCCTTTACCCACTGGGGACGAAAATGTTTGCGACGAACAATATATATTGAACGAAAATTTATAGAAATCAAATAATTTTGTGATGTTTAACACTTCTTCTCAATGAACATCAATCCAGCTGAAACAATGATGATTAGTTTTTGTCGCATCTTTGGTTCAAAGGTTCTGAAGAGAATTCAGGGAAAGGGAGACTTCCTATAATGAATAAATTAATTTGTAGCGTTCCAACATGTTAACTCCAATGATTGGATATTTAATAATAAATAAAAAAAGAATTAAATAATTGGTCAAAATCCGAATGTCCGATAAAATTCTATAAATCAGCATATTATATTTCACGCGCATGGGCAATGAAAAAAATGCTTTGGTACCTTATCAGTGACTGGTAGGAGATAGTAGCTGAGATTGCAAACCTTTGCAAGCGACCGCACTGATCCCACTAGAAATATCAACTGATTTTTATTTTCTGTACGATATCCATTGTCTAAATAAATAACAATTACTATTTTGATGCGCTATCTGTGAGCTGGCAGATAGCGCTGACCTCTTTTCCAGGATAGATCTTATTTTGAAATGAACCAAGCTTTTGGATATAGCTAAGATACCTCTCTCATTTTGAAAATAATTATTTTGTATTTTATTAAACCTCTCAATCTTATATTAAATACAAATAAATTTATTTCCTACTTTTATCGCTCAATGGCTTTTTTTTTTTTTTTTAATTTCTTAATTGATTTTTTATAACTGGCTCATTTATCAAGAGTACTTTAGACAAACCATTGAATGTTTATTTTTCATTTAACTTAATTAATATGACAAACATTAACGGTTGATCTGCAGATATGTGAAGAGGAAAAATGCCCGTCATTTCTGAATTTTATCTGTTACTCTACTCCACCTGTTACTTTTTACTTTATGCGGATCCGCGGAAAGGGGGTGGGAAGAGTCCTTCGCACCCCGTGCTGAAAATAAATTTTGAAGGGCGGAGATCACTGCGGGTAAGTAGATCGGCGGTCCAAGTATTCACAGATCAAGCCATATGTTTTGCTGGTTTGTCAATAGTGCAAAAAAGCTATATCAAGAATAATACACGTTTAGAAAATTGATTTATGAAATTCCTAGTCATCCATTTGGCCGTCATGACTTCGAGCTGGTATCTAATTCCATCTTTCTGTAACTGTGAAACACCTGTGTGTAAGGCAGATATTATCAGCCAAACAAACAAGACAGGTATTATAAGCCTAAAATGATTGCTGGCTGATAGATGTTGCTGTGGTGTCATGAAACAACCAGACACTCAGGCCAATGTATGGAAGAACATAGATAGTCGGGTACTAAACCTCCCTAGACCAATTCTCACACATCACTCAACAAGGATTCGATCAAAGTTACTTGATTTGAACGAAACGTTCAGCAGGATTGTCAAAACAAGCAAGAACACTTTGAGCTGTTTCACAACGCGTAGCAGACGCCAATGCGCTAGTCACATCGCCAGACGCATGGTCAAAGACGAGTAGGGAGGTCCAGGATGCATTTGAACAAAGTGCCATGGAGTCCGGCAGCCCGCGCATGGCAGAGACTCCTGGCAGGGCTGGTGACTTGGTAGTCAAGTCAGCATCACATTACACTGTATAATTTCAAAAGATTTATACAATTATTTCAAGTGTTAGTCATAATGACATTTGATATCTGATCAGGATTATTACAGATTTAGCATGGGTACATCCGACGAGAACCTCTCCCCCCCCCCTCCCCACCAAATCTCTATCTTTCCCCCTCCATTCGGTGGTGGTATTCATACTGAAACCAAATAGAAATTTATTTAAGCTCCACAATTAGTAAAAGAAACACCGAAGAGTACAAAAATACAAAAAACACTCTCTAATGATATTCGAGGGATGGAAGCAATCAATAAATGATGACGCATAACTCTCAGGTTAATTTTAGACAATGCAAGGTAATAAAATACAAAATCTAAACCGTCTCAGCCAGGACTACTGCTGGGAATTAATAACTTATCTGGCTAGTCTAATGGACAACGCCTTTGGTGTAATGGATAAGGCGCTTGCCCGGAGAGCAGGCGCTCCAGGTTCGAGTCCTGGCTGAGACAGTTTAGATTTTGTATTCTATTCCCTTTAAAATTAATGTTTGATTAAACACCACAACTAAAAATATAATATTAATAACTCTCAGGTTGCCTTCACTGAAGAGATACCTCTCCAAAGAGGTATTTAAAGAGGAGCCAAGTTACACCCTCTCATGTTGCGATTACACAGGCCTCTCAAACATAGGCCTCCCGCGTTATATGTCTGTTGCGTGGAAGAGGGCGTCGCTAATATAACAGAATATGAACATTACCCTTCCTGATAACCCACCACGCCGTTTGAATAGGAAATGGCCGCGCGACCTCCTCATTCCCAACACTTCATAATAACAATTAAAAAAAGGAGTACTGCCATCAAGGGAATTACACGCTAATTTAAAAACTTATGCAGTACAGTTTTTTTTTTGTTTTTTAAATTTGTTTTATATTTTTTATAATAATTTATATTGTATATTATAATTGTATTTGTACTATTTAATATATATTTTGAGAGCACATTGCAAGATCCACGCTGTGCAGGATGTAATTCATAAATGAAGTGTTTAAAAAAATAAATAAATAAATAAAAAATAACATGAAAAGGGAGTACCAAGCACCTCGCCAAACTAACAAATGAAGTAGGCTTACTAAATATGTTTGCCTATGAAGTATGTTAAAATGTACTGCAGTTTGTGATACAAAACAGTGTAATTTCACTATTCCTCTTTTATTTACAATAATTTAAGTCTTCGCATATTTTAAATTGCTCTAGAATTTGGAGAAAAATATATTCTCCAGTGCGCAAATGGAAGCAAAATTTATGCAGCGGAAAAACTTGATAATCAACTGATTTTACTAATTATGGTGGTTAAAATGTTGTGTGTGGTGGAAAGCTAAGTTCTTCATACGTCACAAAACAAACAGTTAATACGAGGACTGACAAGCGAATATACGCCAAATTCTTCAAACTTCAATAAACACTTGCTAATTCCCTTGTTAATAATGTGAAGTTGCAAGAGTTCAAAAAACCTATTTTTATTTATTAAAATCCAATCTTAAGACTTTGCTATTTGGAAAATTTAGTGCCTACAAAACTTTAAATCTTAGATCGGTGGATTATGTACGGTAGAATGGCATTAATAGAGAAATCTAGAACAAAACCAGATATGGACAGATGCATTCATGACCAACAACAACATTATTTATAAATCAACCTTGACCGAACCCCAACAAAAAACATCTAATAATGATCTCTACGGTAAAAAACAAAAACTGCATTTGAAGTAAGAGTAAGTTCTCTTTCAAGCTGAATAAATTGTTCGAGGCGAGAGACATTGGGCCAATCCTTCACAGTTCAGACTTTAATATAGTCTTCAATATACATATTTCTTAATAATATTGAAGAAAAAAACGTAAGGAATTAAATATTACACTCATTATATTCTATAAACATATTCGAAAGACTGATAACAAATATGCTATTACCATTAAAAGTTGGTCTCTGTAAACCCTTCCTCTCAGTAAACAGCTTAAATACCAAATGGAGATTTATCTTAAATATATTTTTTTTTCTTTATTTTATTACGCTAAAGTTTACACTAGTAAAGTTTGTAATATACGCGTCACTGTACCAACTTGAATAGCTTACAAAAAGTTAAAGCTCATGCTTAAGTAAATTTTTAAATAAACAAAGATTTTATTTGCGGAATAATTATAAATAGGGAAGAACAATAGTTCTACTTTTTAAAGCCGATTAACGTAGTTTTTAATTATTGAAGGGAAAAAAAAAAAACTTGTCAGAAGTGGGATTCGAACCCACGCCCACAGAGTGGACTGCGACCTGAACGCAGCGCCTTAGACCGCTCGGCCATCCTGACTTGTTGAACATTGAAGATGAATTTAGATAACTTAATAAATATTTTTTATTTGCATGAATTTGGTTACCTTTCTCGTTTTTTCCTCATTGTTGCATATTAAATTACGTAAGAAAATAGTGTTTCTTAACTTTCTATATATANATCTAAAAATATAACTTATAAGAACAAAGCTTTAATAGTTTCAAGGTTTTCTTTTTTTCTTATATAAAATACTTGTCATTCAGTAAAATATGTCTAGAAAATAATTAATAAAACATACATATTAATTTACTTACGGTTTTTATAAGTGCGTATATTTACTTGAAACAATATTTTAATAACAATTGTGAAAAAATAGGTCTGTTCTAACTCACTCAAGGAGTTATCAAGACTTACCTACTGTTAAATTATATCATATCAAATAATATTTAAATTATAAAATAATTCTTCATTTATATGATAAATGAGTTATTGCTTATTTTTAGTTAATAAATTGATAATTCAATAGTTGATTGATAAATATTCCATTTATGCCTAATTCCAATAAATAAATAGTGTCTATGTTATTAATAAAATATTCGCCTAACCTATAAATGTAAATTGAAAGTGTTTCAATTTGACATTATTTATTTCTGTGTATAGTTTTTACCTGTGAAAAATTTAGACAGATAGTATTGGGCAAAATATAAAATTGCATTAAATTTTAAATGACAAATTTATGACTCTGGAGCTTAGCAGAGAATTTTTGGGGTTTAGTCAAGGTTGATCCATCTAGGCAGATAAAAAAAAATAAACTTTTTTAAAAATTGTTATTTTGTATTAACCTTGACAGAATGTCAACAAATTCTCTACTTATGAAATTGCATTAATTTTAGTGTTGCTTGATTTGGAGATTTCTGACAAGTTAAGACAACTTATGAGGACAAGTATTTAAATAAACAATACTAAATACTTATACTTAATGTAAAATAATATAAAACTATGCATATTATTTGTGCAATGTTATTGTTTCATTTTATTTCAATACACCCTCCTAGAAAAGCCATACAACTCATCATTATAGGATCTGATCAAACTTTTCAAGTCATTGAAATAGCTTCATATTGTTATGAGAAATCTGCAAAAATTAGTAGAAAAGAAATATGTTAATATGGGATGAAAAATTCTGTATTATAATATTGTCATTAATTATTGTATTCTCATGACATTGTATTTCTACAGCCGTGAAGATGGCTTACAATGTAAGCCGAAACGTTGGCAGATAATCTCTCTTTGTCGTTTGGGCCTACTGAGGACCACGCGGCTCGTATCTACTCTTCGTAAAAGCTTTTTCCTTCCTCTTCTTCCAGTACTCCTTCATTTTCTGGCTGTGAGCCAGCTTTCTCTCCTCCGTCCACCTGGTCTCTGTTTTCTTCTTGCTAGTAAGGGGTATTGGGAACACATCCTGTTGGATTACTTGCCGGAACTGTGATCGTTCTTGTACAGTGGCCAGCAGGATTTCTAGTTGTTCCAGATCTGTCTTTACCAAGGCAATCCATTTGTTTTTGGAGGCTTTCCCTCTACCTGCCACTGTGAAGATTCTATTGGTAAGTCTTTCAGGTTTCATGCAGGCCAAGTGTCCGTAGAAGGTCAGACGCCTTTTCCTTACACGTGTAATTATGTCCTCCTGGTGTCTGTACAGTTCATCATTGTGCCGGATTCTATAAGTGCCTCCCTCTTCTCTTACAGGTCCTAGTATCCTCCTCAGGATCTTCCTCTCCTTGATCTCCAGCTTCCTGAGTGGGCCCTTCCTAGCCATTACAAGACACTCTGAGGCGTACAAAACAGAGGGTTTTACTACGGAGTTGTAGTGCCTGAATTTTAGGTTTTTGGAGAGGCATTTGGATGAGTAGATGCTTCTGCAGGAGTGGCAAGCCCTTTCAAACTTGGTAAATCTGGTGTCTATAGCTAGGTTCTCACTCTGGTTTACAGAGATCCACTCTCCTAGGTACTTTGCTGCAGAAACTTTCCTTATGGTGGTGTATTCTAGTGGTGGTGACTTTTAGTGGTGGTGTCTTCTAGTTGGCAGATAATCTTTTTAAAAAATACACTTTTTTTTAAAATTTGTATTTTTTTTTTTTTTATCTACCTTGACTGAACCCCAACTAAAATCATCTAATTTATGGGATGAAATATTTCTTATCAACGTAAAATCTTTAATGATGTATATCTGTAATTATAACACCCATCCACACACATACATATATAAATTTTAAGACAAGCATTAAATAAATAAAAATAAAATGCATTTAAATAAATGAACTAGTTCATCTGTAAATTAAACGGCTTGAAAAAATTCTAAAGCAAATTTGTAGGATAAAGAAAATAAAAAGTATGGGATATAGTATATATACTATATATAAAGTACTTTATATAAAATTTTTCTTGATAACAGCGAACATAAACTCTATTTTGAGGTTCACTGCACATTCCTTATTAATAACCAGTCCAAGCCAGTTTTGAATAGGAACTCTCACTTAAAGCAGTTACACCTGTTCCTTGTTCCGAAATGTTCAACCTTTTGTTCTTAGTTATTCAAACACTACTGTAACCATGCCAGCTACCAGCTAAAGCATATAATAAAATATTTTTTTCTTGAAAAAATAATTAATTATACAATGAAGTTATTGTATCTAGTGATATGATGGAAAATCATCAATGACCTATAGATCTTTATTAAGAAGACCTAACAAAAGCCCTATTCAACCATCTAAGTTTCATTTTAAAATATATTTATCAGTGTTTGTTCTACAAATGTCATATAACATTAAAAGTCATATTACAATATTTATTAATATTCTTAATTTTGGTATTCTTCTTATCTCCCCCCCCCCATCTCTCTCGATCAGCCAATAAGGAGCTCATTTAACAGTTTTCAAAGGTTTTTTCTTTTTTTTTTCTCCAAATGTTGTGTTATAAGACCAATATTAGTGAATTAATTTCTTTGAGGAAAATTCACTAAAATATGGCATACTATGAAAATAATATTAATAATAAAAATTAAATTAAATCTTTTAAAAAAAAAAAAAAANTTTGAGAGCACATTGCAAGATGCACGCTGTGAAGGATATAATTTCTAAATAAAGTGTTTATCTCCTGATTAAAAAATGTAAAATCTTCTGAAAAAAGAAATAGTGTTGCATTTTATGACATTTATTAAATTAAATTAAAAGATTTGAAATGTTGAGATTTTGTGCCATGAATCTGATATTTACATTAATAGCAAAATATAGCAATGATTTGGATGTAGCATTTTTTGTTTGCATAAAAGTTCCAGTAATATATTTTACTACTGTGTCTAAGCCATCTACTAGTCCTCTTTTTGTTCTATGTTTGCGAGTGTTAGAATATTATTTAATTTTTTATGTATAATTAATTATTTCATAAAATTGATAATTCTAATTATTAATAATTATGATAATTTTGCTTATTTACTCTTTAATTTTGTAGTTTTGTTCTCAAGTTTGCTGTATTCTTGGATTAAGCTGTCTAAATTGTAGTAAGGAACAAATGTGTGTTAGGATGTTTGCAATTTTACTGGTCTTAAATTTATTTCCATCAATCTTGGATTATTTGTAATGTTTTTAATTTAAATTCCATGTGCAATGGCCTATTTTTTTTGTACCTAAATAGCTTCAGGAATTTCGGTAAGCATATCTGTTTATAGTTGTAAGTGAATTCTCTGTTTGTCTGAGTCATTTTTGTGAAACTGGATCAGTTGGGTTATGGTTAACGTGGGAAATGTTTTTAAATTTTTTTATTTATTTACATGGGCTTTTATAACAGAAATTTGTAAGTTTACCTCAGTTTCTATTTAGGGTTCTAAGTTATTTGTTGGTGTTGAATCTTCAGAAGAAGAAATTTCAATAGGTTGTTTCAATGGGGATATTTCATTTTCAAATTGGATTGCTGAACTTTGGGAATTAGAGGATTTGGTCTATAGTTATTGCTAATGAATTGAACATTAATTCTTTTATTGTTTCATATATCTCACTATTAGTTTCAGCAGGAATGTTATTTGTGTTTAGCTCAAATGGGATTAGCAGGATTAGTTCTTCCTTTCCTTGATTATTTGGTAGTCATTCTCCACTAATTTGAGTTTCCTGAACATTAGTTTAGAGTGTGGGCCTTTGACAAAATACAGCCATGAGAGGGGACAATGGTAACAATTAATTTTAAATTTTTGGCCCTATAAGTAAGGCTTAAAATATTTGGTAGCACATACAAGGGACAGAAGTTCTTTCTCAATCCTTTACTCATTTTGGGTTCTCCTCACATAAGCGATAGGGCATTTGGTTTCACCAAAATTTAGGCTTAATATTGCTCCAAGAGCAAAGTTACTGGAATCGGTTGTCAGTATATAAGGTTTCGAGAAATCAAGATACTTAAATACTGAGGCACTGCAAATAATAGTATTGCTGAGTTTAAATGATTTTAAATATTCTAGGCCATTAATTTTAATAGTGGTGTTTTTCATCAAACACCCAGTAAGGGGCTTAGAAATTTTGACAAAGTCTTTGATATTTCTTATGTAGTGTTCAAGCAGTTCAAGAAACGATTTAATCTGCTTTGGGGTTTAGAAATTGAGATTTCTTGATTATTTGATAGTTTTGATAATATTTGGATTGGGCTTAATGCCTTCTGGACTGATTATGGCTCCCAGTTACATTAATTTGTTTTTAAAAAATTCAGTTTAATCTGCCTGAACTTTGAAGTTGGATTCTATAAGTCTGTCAAAGACTAGAAATAGAATTTTCAGGTTTACCCAGAGACTAGCACTAAACACTGTTATGTCATCCAAGTAAACTGAATAGTAGGGGATTCCAGCGAGAACGTTGTTCATGATTATTTGAAATGTTACTGGGGCACCTTTTATTACTAATGGCTGCATATAAATTCATAATGAGTGTTTTCAGTGCTTAAGGCTTTTTCTTCGCTACTTTTTGTTTCCATTTTGATTTGTAGAAAGTCCACTTTAAGACCGATACAAGAGATTCATTCGGGTCTCACAATCCAGATAAAGGCTTGTACTGACCAATGGATATTTTAAACAGGGTGGCAACCTGTAGATAGCCTCTCGCTCCATAAATTTAAGTGGTTGAAAGGGAGGCCAACAAAAACAAAAAAAAAAAAAACTTTTTATTATTATTTTTATATGATTTAAATTAAAACTTTCAGTTAAATTAGTTAACGTAATTCATATTTTAACACATTTTGTAAAAGTGANTTACATATATAATGAATGTGTATCAGTCTGACTGTACTCGATTGATTCAAAAACCATACATCCAAGGTTTTTTAAATTTTTTTTTTTCAAATCAGAGTTGGGGTTATAGGTGCTCCAGAACAAGTATCCCCAAAACATCAAAATAACAATTAAAAACAATAACGTAATGTTTATAAAGTTTACCACACCTACCTACCATGAAGGCATCCTTCCACCCTTTCAGAACGACATTTTTTTACTTTAAAAAAATTGATGACCTGTTTCTCATTTTAATCCAGAAAAAATCCCCCAATCCTTACTGCATTCAATTCTTATCACCCCTTCTAAAATTCACCATAGAAATTGAGATAACTCCCCTTCTTTGACACCCTTAACATCAATGGCTCTATCTCCTCTGATTGGTACACTAAGCACACTTACTCAGGTCTTTTCCAACATTTTAACTCATCTCAAACTCATAATCAAAAAATGAAAGTGACCAAAACAAATTTCTTCAACTTATTCAAACATTTTCAATATTCTGAAAAATCATTAGTCCTAGTCCTAAATCAATCTGTAACATGTCTCCTAGATCCTTAGGTCACTTGTCAGAAATAATTCTTACCTATTTACTTGGTGTTGCCTCTTTTGATGCAGGCCGCCCTTTCTTTGTACACACCGCCTGACACTGCCCACCCTTCCACCACCCACGTCATATATCTTAAGTTTTCCTAATTTCCAAACCTTACCTTTCAGTCATAAACATTTGATCCAGGTGACAACACTCCCCTCTCACCTTTATGATCGGTAGGTGTGGTAACCTTTTTACATATTCTGTTATCGTTCACCAGCATTTGATATTACTTTTAGTTACATCAATTTTATATAATAATAACAAACCATATAGTTTTTTTGTTTCTTATGACATTGTATTTCAACAGCCCTGAAGATAGCTTACAATGTAAGCTGAAACATCGGCAGATAATGAAAAATATTTTTTTTTAAATTGTATTTTTTTGGACCAACTTTGATGGAACTCCAACAAATTCTCTATTAATCACAAGTAAAAGGTTTTATATATATATANACATATATATATATATATATATATATATATAAATATATATATATATATATATCATATGGTTATCTTGAGTTCTCTTCAGTGTTGCATACACATCACTTTGTTTGGGCTTTGTATTTTGTTTTTGGTATTTTTTGATTCTGGGGGTTTCGTCTAAGTTGGAGTTATATTATTCTTGTATTTTGTGTATGGTTTATAGTCTTTTTGACAATTTGTCTCGGCGGATTTGGGTAAATTAATTATTAGTGTTCAGTATTTGTTTGAGATAGTATAAAATTTGTATGGTTGTTCCTCTCTTCAAAATTTTGGGATGAATGGTCTTGAAAATTTCTGGTTAGTTTTGTGTGGTCTAGAGGATAATGGTAATTTAAATATTATAAAAAAAAAATATTTTTATAATATTT
>KZ806930.1:715963-761364 GCA_000696205.2 Oncopeltus fasciatus | reverse complement strand
TATAATATTTAAATTAATTGTTGGCTAAAGTTTTTAATGCTGAGCTAATGGACTGAGGGCATTTGCTCTTCATTAGTGAGACAAAGCGTTTTTAGAGTCTCCTGAACAAAACTCTGAGGAGTAATTTTTCACTTATGCCGACTAGGTACATTAAGGCCAATACTTGTATATTAAGGTGTTTTTTTAACCTTTCTTTGTAGTGGTGTTTCAGTTTGCATTTGTTTTTATTGTACTAATTCAATTGTCAGTTTCCATCCAGTTTGTGCAATTTCAGCTATAAATAATCTCTGCAACAGGACCTTAATTTTTGAGAGTCAGTTGGAAAAAATAAATTCATTTGTAAGTATTGTCTTCCTGGTGGTAAAATCGGTTGGTGGAGGTGCATCAGGATAAGGCACTAGGTACACCGTTGAAGTCGGGTACCATATCTGAGAATTCCCTCTTTAAGAGGGGTACTGGCCTGACAAGGGGATATTTGTGTTGTTGCTATTAGCCATAGTGATATTAATAAAATAAGTGTGCTAAAAAAAAATACATATAAAATGGTAACTAAGTAATAAATAAAAATATAAGCTTAAATATTTTTCTAAATTTTTCAAAATATAATAGGACTATGATCCTTGGCAAAGCACTCCAAGATGCCAGTACCCCCAACACCCTAACATCTAGATCTGCAATCTGCAATTATATTAGATTTTGGTTTGGTTCTGAAAGATTATATCTGCATTTATAAGTTTTGGTTAATTTTAGGATAACTTTTTTTTTTTTTAAGTTTTTTAAAATTTATGTTTAAAGCATTCAAGTTTGCTAAACTCTTATATTAAATAATTATTTAAAAGCAAATAAATACGCTGGATATAAAAATTTCAAAAAATTTTCTAGGTGCAGATAACTTAAATAAATTACAAAACTTCTATAAAAAAAATTATGGGAGTATGTTTGTAAAATTATAGGCAGAGTAAAAAACTAATATGGCACTTTTTAAAATAAATTTCCCTTAGTCAGCTAGTTCAATACTCCACCAATTTGACAATTTATTGTTTTTATCTCTTTTAATAACATCCATAAGGATCGGAAAGTGGTCACTTCCATACGAATCTTGAAGCACTTTCCATGATATTTTTAAAGTAATAAACGAGCTAGCTATAGAAATATCTATCGTTGAAAATGTTCCGCTTCGAATACAAACATGGGTTGGGGATGTATCCTTCATAACAGTTAAGTGGGATATGTGTAAGAATGTCTCTATGACTTATCCTCTCGACTCTGCAAGAGAATCTCCCCAGAGGCTGGAATGGGCATTAATGTAAGTAACTATTTACAAAGAGGTCTCAGAACAACTCGATGAATTGCTTAAAATATATTTGAACTAACTAGTATGAGCGGGAGAAATTATACGATATTTGAGCTTTTAGCTTATCTGAATGTAAGAATGAAAGACACAAAAAGCTTACAAAATACTGCACAGCTTCTCCATTTCAACTTCTCCACTAGCTTATTTAGCCATGGATAAAATTGTAAGTAAGACAACTCATGTCAGTCAGAGATCTCTGAGATGGCGCTACCTATAAAGTAAATTTCCCCACTCGGTCTCTAAGATGCTCCAACATGTTAGTAAATTAGCATAGACAATTCAATACAACAGCTCATGGAAGTATTCATGTCTTTATTTACATTTTTTTTTGTTTTTTTACTTATACTTGTTACACAATGTTTACTGTTGTGGGCAGCAGCAAAAGACTGCTGTTGGAATATTCCCTTTGCAGGCCAGAATCCCAGCAGGTAGGTATGGCACCAGGAATGGCTCCTTTGCAGGAAGATGCTGTCCTCCATGTCACTTCCTCGCAGAATGAGACACGCCTAGAAACACCAGCGCTGCTTCCCCTGCGTGCCGATCAGTTCGTCAACAGCAATTTCTAACAAACTGACATGTTTTGTTTAAATTCAATCTTTACTCCTATCTTCAAAATTTTACTCCAGACAACCTTAAATTGGTTTACCGAGGAGATATAATTATTGAGGCCCTGATTTCAGTATCCCGATTTCAATGTACCAACGGACTTCCTTGTTTTGTTTTTTTTATAATTTCCTTTTAGCTAACATTTTCTTTTATAAAATGTTCATCAAGATTAAGATTGAGTGTGAAAAACAGTATAAAAATAAGAGCCCATTTTCCAAGCATAATGTAATAATGAAACTTTCCTAACGTATATTGGAAGGATACATCCTATGTAATGTAGAGATACGACATCACATACTGAAATTTAGGTTTATCTGTAGTTAGGGATGGACTGGGTGTAAGTGGATACCGCTAAAGAGTGGTCATTCCTCCCCAAAAGGATCGTGCAGATGCACCTACGATTTCAGAAGAAGCAAGCAGAGACCTCTACAGTGATCTCTGGGGGTTTCCCAGAGGACGGCATGTGGACCTTCTTCTTGTAGACTTCCGTGTAGGAGGCAGCTCTTCCGCGTACGTCCAGGGTCGCCACCAGCTCCTCAGTGGCTCTGAAGCCGTTCTGCAACTGAGTACTAACAGTCAGTACTTACAGTCTACATTTTATGCAAGAGTTTTGAAATTACATCGAGTGTTGATAAATACTAAATGACCGCAACTCAATCTGACTTTAAATTAAGCTTAATTTCCAATATTTTATAATAAAGTTAACTATATAAAATTTATAAATTTTTTTGTGGTATTTAATCCCACTTAAATTTTAACAATTTTTTGTGCAAGGAAACAGAATAAAAAGTCTAACTGTCCTAGTCAGGACATAAGACGATATATTCGTCTATCTCGGAGGTTAGACTCTCGATACTAGTGCGGGGAATTTAAACTTATCAGACTTGTCCCGGTAACGTAAATGGAAAACGCACCGGGCTGGATAGCAGGAGATCCAGGTTCAAGTCCTGGCTGGGACATTTAGATTTTTTATTCTGTACCCTTGCACTATAAATTGTTATATAAAATGTAAGTATACCGATTTAGATCTGAGGGAATAAAACGGTCTACAGGAATACCGGTAAGGAGGAGACGTGCTTTCTCATAACTAATTAGCAAATGATGGAAATAGTCCAATTTTTACACTCTTGTGTACCTAGACTCTTTTATATTACTTCAGCTGAACTGAAACTGTGTCAAATAGGTGTGACACCATAATTAATGATAAGTCTTTTACTGAACTAACTTACAAAAATGGTCTGGATTTCCGATCTAAGCCGAGCATTTTATTTTAATTAACTTTTTCTTTTTTTTTTTCATATCGAATTTGCACCCTGGCAGAGATTTTTTTTATGAGAGAGTAAATATCACAAAACTTCATTATTTTGATATTACCTAATCTATCTTAATAATCTTTGAAGGAGGTTCTTGTTTAAAAACAAAAATAGAAAATTTACAAATATACAACTGAAGAACAATGAGTATTCCATTATTATTTAAAACATTTTCCATTCCTATTTTCTAAATGATATCATATGGTACAATTATTCTAACGTGTTTTTGTGATTCGCCAAAATTCTTTATTAAATTTTATATTCTAAATTTTGTCTCCTATTAGGGATGATTGGAAACCCATTTCCAAAAACAGGGGTTAATCAGAACATCATCTACAAATTCCCAAAGAAGGCAGAGTTTCAAGATAATCCCGATACACGATATACTTCCCATTTTTTCTAAAATATAAAATTATAGAATTTTTAGCTGTTACTTAAACAGCAGGAGGATTTAAATAAATCCTGAACCAGAGTACTCAGCGACTAGTCAGCTTCTTCCTTGATTATAGTTGAAGAAAAATAAATTGAAATTGTAACTTAATAATAAAATGGAAGTCAGACCAGTCCTCTGACACACTAAAGTGCAGCGCACATCAACATTGGGCGCACTCCAAGTTATTGATAAGAATAGATAGAGAAGAGTAGATAAGAGGAATGATAGTAGCAGACAGATTATTACCGACAGTGGCATATGTGAAGACTTCTGGCGAGACGGTTTCGTCAGCTCTTCTGTCTTCTTCTCCTTTGCCCGAGTCTTCTGCAAACACAAACATTGGCCGTGTGAGTGGGTATCCCAACATATCACAATGCACAATGAATGGCGGGTTCTAATCACCGCTCTATCATCACTTGGACCAATTACCATCTTACAAATAAATATCTCTGTAGCCAAAAAAAAAACTATGCATATTTTCTAATGTTAGTCAAATCACATATTTCTGCTAATATAATAATAAACAGTAGAATAAAATATACTAATAACCATTCTTTATAAAATAATTTTTTTCTCTCCAAGATATTGGAAGGCACCTATATTATGGTACGCGCCAAAGGTACCTAAAATACACAGCAATAAACTTTACACTAGAAAATAAATGTCAATTAGACATTAGTAGCAGGTAAACAAATTTTCTACTAAAAGATTTATGTTGGGGTTCGGTGAAGGTTCCAACCTACTAATAACCTCTACGTTCAAAAAACTCTCAGTTTGAGCAGATTTTCCTACATTTCGTAAGAGATAGTTGAGAACGAATGACGATATTTTTCTTACAAACGGAGAGTTTTATGAGTGTAAAAGGTGTGATGACTAACGTTGGCTCTTAACAGACAGACAGTGGAGTGGGGAGGCACTAATCCTCCCATGTTACAATCTTAATAAACTGAAGGGGTTAAGGGGGAATACAAATACATTTAAGCCTTGGCAGATGGTGTTGATTGGTTGGATCTCGTGTTATTTATGAAATCAGCTGTTGTGTGTTATAGCTTACCAGCCTAGAACTTGGCAGCGTGTACTCTTCAAGTTCCTTCCTCAAGGTGTATTTCTGAAACATACCAATACATAAAACAACAGTAATAATTTAATATATTTCATAAATTTATAATATATTTATAAGACATTATTATTTTAAAATTGTTGAATTTTGCTTCACTAATAGGGAATTTTAAAAATAGCTCTTTGAGTTTGCAGGAGATGTTAATATCAACGAGGAATAGTTATCAGGAAATGTTAGCTTTCCATCGTACCCTGAGCGGAATACATGATACTCCTGCATAATTGGCAAGTCTATGGGATAAAAATTAAACTGATTTAACATTAAAAACTTAAATTAACCATTATTTTTGTTTCTATAACTACATTTGGTTAATGATCCAAGAAATCAATAAAAGTAATAAAAAATCTGATTATCGGTTGGTAGTTCACTCGATATGTATTCTCTAATAAACCCAGAAATTCTGTACTCTCAATAAAAACATCTGAATATTATTTCTTCCATTCTAAAGAAATTATTTACTTACCGAGCGACTGGGCGGCTTCAGTTTAGGAACGCTATTATCTTCCTGAAAAATAAATAAATAAATTAAGGAATGGCTTCTTTGATTAAATATTTCTTCCTAATACTTGCCTTGGAAGACAAACCATAGGTTATGATAGAACTACTAAACTTTCCTACAAAGTGGTATATAAAAAGTACAATTAGGAATTATGAACTTGATGGTCTGTACCAATGTAACAGAGATATCAGTCTGCAGTGGGGACAAGGGATACGAGGGAATAGTTCTCTTCTTATCAACTCAAAATAAAAATGAATGAACGCAAAAGTTTGTGTTGTCAAGGGATCTGTCTACATCAGGTGTGAAATTTATCTGGGTTTCGGCCAGGTTCGGAAAAAATAAATAAAATACTCCCAAATTAATGGCTAATTATTTTATCATTGCCAACGTTTCGACTTAACTTGTAAGTCATTAACAGGGTGATATTGATGTATACAGAGAAAATAATTTATTTTTTCAAAATAAAGCCTCACTCAATGATCCTCCATTTTTTTTAAAATCCAGGTCGAAACCCTAACAAATTTCTCCAGTAATTTCCATGTCATTAGCCTTTGTCACTTATTAGTTCTAGAAAGTTTGTGCCTAGAAGGTTTTACATTCAAGTTGCATGTTATAATTTCTCCAAGATATTGTAATTGTTCTACTATTTTTAATTTTCTGTTGCATACTGTTGTATTGTTAATTACTAATGTAACCATAATCTTGATCTTTTCAAGATTAATATCTGGGAGTCCTGTTTTTTTAGAAATAGTATCTAGGCCTATTTTAGCTAATAATGTCAAGTCCCCTGCGAATCCAATACTCAGGATTTGATGTTTGTGAAGCTTAGAGTTTTGTCATTCTTATTAACTAAGGATGTAGTCCAAAATTTCTCAGTTATATATAAACAGCACTTATTAGTACATCAAATGTATTATATTTAATACTCTCTACAAACCACAGTTATCAGTTTTCCTTGGCAATAATCAAGATGTACGGCAAATGAAAATCTTAGTGGATTATTGAGCGAAATCAAACCATTTGGATTTACATTTAATTTTTTTTATGTAGTGGGCAAATATGTAGTGAAGTACTAAAAACTGAAACTGATGAGTAAATATTAATTTTGTTGTGGTGTATTATCCCACGTAAATTTTAAACAATTAATACGAGGAAAGAGAATAAAAATCTATCTGTCCCAGCCAGGACGCGAACCTGGATCTCCTGCTGTCCGGGCCGGTATGCTTCCATTACACCACCAGTGAAAGTCTGGCTGGGACAGATAGATTTTGTAATCTATTATCTCACATTAATTGTTTAAATTTTACATGGGATAATCTAAATTAATATTTATAAATGAAAATAAAAATTAGATAAAGAGAGTCGATAAATAGTTAGACAATGTCAGCTCCTTCGAGCATAAGACGATGTATTCGTCTTTCTCGTGGGTTAGGCTCTCGCTAGTGTGTTGGGAATTTAATAAGTTATCTAGCTCGTCCCGGTGGTGTAATGGAAGCATACCGGCCCGGCAAGCAGGAGATCCAGGTTCGAGTCCTGGCTGGGACGATATATGTTTTCTTCTATTCCCTCGCATTAATTGTTTAAAACTGATGAGGAGTGACTTAGAGTAATAAAGCAAATACGAGTGGGGGTTTACCTAAAATACCCTAACTACCCTATATGCTATGTTATCTTGCGTTATAAGTGTCATATTAATGAATATTTAATGGCCTCTGAAGTTTTGAAATTTGATGAATTCTGAGTTGTATTACAGGTTAACCCTCACTCCTTGGTAATTGAAGATTTTTCTCTTTAAAATACAATCAAATTGCAATAATTAATTGAATAACTTGCCGAGCTGCTCTCAGGGCTGATAGATGGCTCAATATCGCCGTAACTGTGCCGATCTGGAGGTGCCTTCTTGAGATGTTCTTTCCGCTTCCTCCCACATGTCTGCTGATACTGTACACAGGGCTGAAACATTTTGTGACGTCACATAAACTGGGCACTTTCACTCCAGTATCTCCAAAGATTCCAAAGAAATAGAAAATCATTATTTTTCGCCGCTAAAAGCTACTATATCAAAGACTTTGATGGGCTATAGAAATGTGAATAGATCCATTTAAAAATGACAAAGTGGATTTCGAAACCATAGAAATACATGTGATAAACTCGCTAATCTCAAATTTTCCTTAAATAAAACAAGATCAATGGCTCTATATTAAAGTTCACTAAAAATCTGCTAAAAAAAGCTGAAAGAACTTTCCGTGTAATATACTCAAATACACCATCTAAAGAATCCAACCCTGAAAACTCATTTGGTTTGCTACTCAAGTGCCGACCTCTTTGGTGTAGCTGTAGATGACTCAGTAAAGCTAATTACTCCTCAGTAATTACTCCTCTTAGAATACTATTGTTGTTTGCGGATGACCTCGCTATTTACAAAAAAATGCTTGACAAAGGAGAACTGTTCTCCAAAATGCAATTAGTGAAATAAGTCATTGGATGAGAACCTATGGTTTTTAAACCTCCACTTCCAAAACACGCGGAGTATTATTTATTGAAATAAATAAATATCTCCATATTTTTTGAAAATAATGAGATATAAATTTCTGATAGAGTCAGATGCTTAGGAGTAAGTAAACTTATCGACAGTGAAGTGAACAGCGTACAACATATACAAAATTTCATTTCAAAATACTGAAATTAAAAAAAAAAATAATTCAATAAAATTAAAAGTCAGTATATTGGATGCAGGAAAATTTTTACATATGGGTCCATGATTAAGATGAAAGCTTTTTCCGTAATTATTACTGGCAAATCATACTTTTTGTTTTCACTACCAAAAATTGCACATCTTCACAGCAGAAATTTGAACAATTACAAGATCACTACCTATTGTAGAACCTAATAATATTGCTATTTACAGACTCTCCAGCTGTTTTTACAAACAACAAATAACCCGTTCTCTGATTGCATTAATATTCAAGACAGACTTTACAATATGCTTTACAAACTAAAAGGAACACCACAAAAAGAGTATTTGTTCGAGTGGCTGATCATCAACTCAGAAGGAACAGGTCTTGTAAGTTGCCGGCATTATGAGCTTGCCCAACGCTCGAACTCGAACCTGGAGGAAATACAACTGTGTACTTACAATGGATGTTGGTCTTCCTTCCTGTGTTTTCGGACGCGGCTTCTCTTCAGGCTTTTCATCTCTCACTTCCTGGTACACCAAAAAAATAATAAGAAAAAAGTATTTCTTGAGCGTAAAACTAAAATATAAGAGTCCTGCTAAATCCCTTAGTCATATTAGTGGAATTTCACTGTCTAAATACGAAGTACTTTCATTTGGGGTTTCATTAAAAATAACATTATATTACCATCTCTCAACTAGGGTTAAAACTAAAAATAGTCCTGGACTGGAGAATTTAACTTATTTGTTCATTTTTAAAAACTGTAACCATTACTTTAATTAAAATATTTGTTTCCTCCGAATCCCATAATTATTAAACTTGTCAATTTTAGATAAAGCGGGTATTGAGATTGTTCTCATGACAGGTTATTTAAAAAAAATGTTTTCAATATTTTCGTAAATCCTCCTTTATAGAAACAAAATGATAATTCAATAAGGAGGATTGATGCTATTGAGGTTATACTCATGACACATTTTCAGACACAACAGAGAGGTGGGCACGTGTGTGTGTGTGTTAAATGAGAGCTGAAGAGACAAAGTGAGTGGACTTACCACCATTTCAGCGATGGCGCTGTCAGACTTGTTCTTCTTGACAAAGGATTCAGGAGCCTCTTGCTTCTTCTCCATCTGCTTGCGAAGTGATTCGAGGAGTGACTTCAGAGAGCGCCGTTCCAAGCGCAGTTCCGCGATCGCTTCTTGCTGTCATGGGAAGGAATGCAGTCAGTCATCAAATTTGAAATTGAAACTTGTCAATAAGAGGATCCCAATGAAAGATAGAAAGTAAGCATTTTTAATCTTTCTGAAAAATAAAAATAATAATCTCCTCCACAGTTTCCAGTTCCAAACCCCTCACAATCGATAAAACGAGTGTAATAAATAGCAAAGTCTGCCCGCCACACATAGTACACGATATTTCTTTATAAACGAACCGGTTTTGATGAAATACATTCTATCCGTACTGATCATGACAAAGGGCGGGTTGAAAGTGCTCCTGCAGGCGAACTGGTACATCCTGCGACCTGGTCTTGGTGCCAATCTGCCACACATTCAATTCCCCTTCCCTACAAGGAAAGAGACCTTTGGAGAGGGGAGGGAAGGCCTACGCAAATTTCATTCCCTTATATTAATATTAAAAAAAAAAAAAATTCATAATGAAGCTACTGCACACTAAAATGTTAATATCTGACTTTCATGGAAGTTGAACTGGGCCCAGAGTGTTTCATGAAATATGAATACATTAAAATAACTAGAAATTTTGGAAAAACTTGTTTCTCACACTTGCAACGCCGCGAGAAATGTATCGACATCACCATGTTTCTTTATCTTCATTATCAACAGATAAACGATTTTCAAATTTCCAATTAATTTCCTAAAGTGTTTTAATTAATTTCCACTATTTTTACTTAGTATAATATTATCAATAGGCCAAATAAAATTAAAAATAAATGTTTAAATATATAAAAAATTAAACTACTGTGGAATATCTTGTAGCTTTATTAATTTTTAGTGCAAGGGAACAGAATAAAAAATCAAACAGTCCATTCCAGGACTCGAACCTGGATCTCCTGCTTACGCTAGCGAGACAAGCCTGATGAGTTATTAAGTTATTCTGTTCCCTTGCACTAAAAAAGGTTAAAATTTAAGTGGGATTATATCCACAAAAAAAAAAAAAAAATTTGCTTGTAGCTTTACTTCTTTCCAAATGTTTGTACATTCATGAGGGTTTTTTTTCGAAGGAAAAGGCAAACACTTCAGCTGATATAATGACAAGTCAGCTGATACAAGGAAGGAATTTTAGTCGCACAAGTAAACATTGGAGGGATTTCGAACATCTTAAGTAATTGCAATTGTATAAAATTATTTGATATAAAACGACATAAACATGGATTAGCTTCATCTGTATGTAGTTTTAATAATGTGAAAACCTCTACAATTTTTATTGTTGAAATGTATAAAATAGCTGACAAATGCCAAATATCTCTTAGATAATGATTATGGGTTACTTATACAAGATGTGTGTAGAATTCTGGGAAACACTACCAATTCCAAGTTAACCTTCCCCTGCCACTTGATGAACTTCCTCTTGACGGCGTTGTCTTCCTTGTAGAAGTCTGCGTCCTTCCGCAACTTGCATAGCTCCTCCTGGAAAGGGAGAGGTGTAGAGCAGCGAGGTTCCAGAGGGGCGAGCAACATAGAGGTATGCAAAGACATCTCACCTTGTTTGTGACGTAGAAGAAGTTGAAAGGGAGATAGAGAAGAATCCAGAAAAGCCAGTCTACTCGCCTCAAATGCTCCCCAACTGAAAAGACGCCAGCAAGTGCATTTAGAAAGCTAGTCTTGGTCGAGTTGTGCGCACTATACAGGAGTGCCAACTTCACACACAGCGATAGGGTTGTGAAGGCTTTATCCAACAAACATGTTCTCGGTATTCTTCACTTCTCATTTGCTCTGCAGGTAAACCTCACAAAGCTTTTAATATTTACCTCTTTAAGTACAAACATCAATGTTTCTAAGACACATTCTTTTTGTACACTTTCGACATTAACAAGGAATTTTAAATATTATGTTTCAAGAAACGATTGCAAAAAAAATTAAAAATATTTGTAATAAAAAGTCTAAACACCTACTTCCCTAATTCGAAACTATATTAAAAATAAAATTAAGGAATAAATTTAAGAAAGCTCGATTACAGAACCGACATNATAGAATGTAAATATTACAATTTCCTATAGAGAAATCAAGTTAATAACAATTAATGAGAGGGAATAGAATAAAAAAATCTATCTTTATTCTATTCCCTCTCATTAATTGTTTAAAATTTACGTGGGTTAATAAATCACAACTAAATTAATATTTATCAAGTTATTCACGTTTCTATTACAAGAATTATGAAAATTTTCAACGGATCTTCACTGATCCAATATTGTCCAATTCAGCCCATTTGCGGTTGATAAATCTATTAAAGGTTATTCGCTAGATGTAAAAATTAAGTTTTTGAGGAATAGATCAGTCTTATTACTTACAGTCTATATACAAATATTTGAATTAATCTAGGCGTGCCAATTCATCTTTCCTACTTTCAAATAGTAATGAATAAGAAATAGTATGTGAACTTAATGTTCAAGGGGTGGTAAAATGTAAGAGATTGAATATAACTATTTGGGGTAATGAAAAGCCCTTGAATACATTAATTTTGTACCTTGGAAAATAACTAAGTTATAGAGTACGTTAACATTGACTTTTTAAGAGTTATGGTTCGCCTTTATTATACACCATTCCAATGGCCAATTCAGTGTTACAACTGCCTTAAATTTAGACAATATGCTAACGGTAATAATGTTAGGTTTTGTAGTAAATACGAGCAAGAAACTCATGAAAATAAAATATGTCCAGAGACACAAAACTGTACTTAGTTAGACTGCCAAAAATATTACTCTTGGGCAAAGTATTGTCTCATATTTATTAGAAACACAGAGATAGAAAAAATTCTGTGTCAATAGGGGGCTGCGTACAAACTATCGGTGTAGTAGTGGCAGAAATTAATTTTTAACAAATAATTAAGGTAGACAGATTAGATAATAATGCGTACAACACCTCATATTCAAAAATTATGAGCCAGAAATAAAGTAGCTAATGTTGAAAACCAGTTAGCAAGTTATGATAACATACTTGCTATAATAATAATAAGTAATAATAGTAGAAATTACAGTTGACTATTTACCTTGTTAACACAATTGATATTAGTAATAAAAAAAAGTTCTAATAAAACTTAATATAAAGAAAATAAGAACAAAACCGGAGAATGATTATAAATAAAATTTATAACGAAAATTATTCTCTGAAAAGTGAGAAGAAAACTTCTAAGGTAAATAATCTAAAGGGTTATTATGACTAGAAAACATTAATTTTAGAGATAAAAGCGTTGTATTAAAAATTTTTTTAATAGAATATTCAAATCTAGAGATTTCCCTTCTGAATGGAGATAATCTCGTTATTCCGGTACATAAAAAACAAATAAACAATTAATGAGAGGGAATAGAATAAAAAATCTATCTGTCCCAGCCAGGAATCGAACTTGGATTTCCTGCTTTCCGGGCCGGTGTGTTAAGCCATTACACCACAAGGACTAGCTAGATATCTCATTAAATTCCCTCTACACTAGCGAGAGCCTAACCCACGAGAAAGGCGAGAACTTCGTCTTGTACTCGAAGGAGCTGACATTGTCAAGCTATTTGTCAACTCTCGTCATTTACTTTAATTTTTTCTTTATAAATATTTTATTTGGTTGTGGTATTTTATCCCTGTTATCCAGGTTCGATTCCTGGCTGGGACAGATAGACTTTTTATTCTATTCCCTCTCATTAATTGTTTAAAATTTACGTGGGATAAAATACCACAACCAAATAAAATATTTATAATCTAAAAAACAAATATACCACAGAATAAAGTAAATAGTTATAGGCCAATTTCTTTAAATCATTTAATAAGTAAAATATTTGAAAAAAAAAATCTATACAGAAGGCATAGCAGGAGATCCAGGTTCGATTCCTGGCGAGGACAGATAGATTTTTTTATTCTGTTCCCTCTCATGAATTATTTATAATGCACTTATGTGTCTGACTATGGCGGTAGCTGTCTCGTCAGCAGAGTCCGGAGCAAGTGCCTCTTCAGCACTTCGAGCAGGGGCTTTGCAGACGTCAGAATCTTAGCGTTACTGTCCTCAGAGCATCATGCGATCTTAGTGTGAGAACAGAGTGAGCTGCTACTACACCGATGAGGATCAGTGCGAGACGGACGAATAAAATACCGTATCGGTAATGTAACGCTGATAGTTCAGATAAAATTCTCCTTAAAAAAAGTCCATCAAGAAGGATCGAGACAAACTGGAGATTACTGATGATTCATTAAAGATGGGACAAGGTAAGAATTTGGGGTTCAAATGTACTTAAAATGTATTACCAGACTCTTGTAACTTCGCGTTTCTAAACTATTGAAATGTGCCGACATCTAAATTTCCCGATTTAACGAATTATTTTAATATTTAATTTTGAAGGAGTCATCTTAAAGCTATAAGAATGAAAGGTTTTAATAAGATTAATTAAATAATAACTGCTATTTATCTGTGTATATACCATGAGATTATTGAATGGCCATCTCCACACCAGAGTTTTTGAAGACAGACCACTGAGAGGTGTGCTAGGCCGTTCTGAAAGGAAATCGATGGACTACGTCAGTGAGCGGGGGGTGCGAACAGGTTCGCGAGATTACCTCTGCTGTCGTAATCTGTGGAAAGTTGTTTGCCAGATCGCCTACGCATCGTGGAGAACGTGGGGCTCTCGCCGTCTCGCCGAATAACTTACCAAGTCCGATTTTAAATATAAATAAATGATCGAAATTCGCAACGGAGTTGAAGATGTCGCTCCAGAATGTATGTGGAGTAAATAGATAAGAAATTCGAAACAGGAAGAATAAGGAGGCTAACAAAAGTGGAGCAATTTGATTAAATACGGTTTCTCGAATATAATGGTCGAATCATTTATTTTGCAAGTAAAATAATCCTAGCAACTTTTCTGGGTGAGTGGGCTTTTTCAGAATCTGTGTACAAATATTTCTAAGCTTCGGCAACTGAAGCCAGTCAACTGAAATCGGAAGTACCTCTCTTCTGGGGCTGAAGCTCCTTAAGAAGGACAAATTTCCCTCGTTTACAAAAAATATATACAAAAATGAATATTTACAATATAAGTATTAAGTACAGCAACGTAGTAAATTAACGTAAATATGAATAAAAGGCGGATGAAATACAGGTAAAAGAGAATAAAAAAAAAAAAAAAAAACCTAGTATTTATATAGTGAAATGAAAGGTTGAAGAAAAATATGGTAAAACAAAACAAATTATAAAGCTATTGAGGGTACACACTTGAGCCTCTTTGAATAATAAAAGGAGGGTCTTAAATACTGTCTTTAATAAAATAAAAAAGAAAGATTAATAATATCTTCCATGTTATTTAAGTCCCTAAAACTTTATGGAACATTAAGGGATAAAATGTTATGTATTTGTAAAATGTAATTGATTTCCCAACGATTACATTCCATATAGTTTTTACGTAAACGCATATCAGGTGATACATTTATAAATGAACTATGGTATAGGACCAAGTCCTTCACACACTCGTCCTCTCAGTCAATCTTCAGCTTTGAGGTTCTATCTTCTCTCCGACTAGTAAATTGAAAACTTCGCCATTCACACTCATTTATATAAATCATCAATGAAAAATGGAAGATCTGTTCAAGAGTCCGCAGCTCCTGGTTGGTGGACATTTATTTGCAGGTAGATAAAGACTGCTTGTTGTGTGAGGAAGTTACTCATTACAGGAATTAGATGGTGACATCACGTACACGGGTAACTGACAACACCATTGATCACAGTTCACACACAGTATTGCGTGGACTCTGCAACACTTCTAATTAGTGCAAGCTCCAGAGTCATCCGATAGAACGCTTATAGCTTTGTTCAAGATCTGCTTATAAGATGAAAACTCACCCTCGGCCAGGCTGAGCGTCAGATCTGAGGCCATCTTCAGAGAGAACAGGGACTCCCACACTCCTCTCAGCTTCGGCTCCAAGACATCTGCAAGACAAGGCTGGCTGAGTAACAACTAATTCCTGTGAAATATGGGCAATCACATTAACAAGATAATGGTCACTACTCGAATAATATCACCGTGTTTCAGATCGGTTACAGAAGTATATGTTCTCTTTCCCATCGGTTTGCCACTGTCGAGTCTCACGTATTGATGCTGGTACATACGGAGGACTTCCGACCACCGGGACCGGGAACGACTCTACAAGTGAGGAGCGATTGTGGGTCCAAGGTTCAGCGGCCATCTTACTCTTATAGGCAGAGCAATCCATCTGTTTCACTTGCGTATTTAATATGCAATGAAACCAACCTTGATAGTCTCTTCTGCTGATCAAAATTACAACAAACTTAGCTTTTAGCACAACGCAAATGTTTTTAATTTTAGACATTTTACAGGAGATGATCCTCAACCAGATTAACAGTCTCATGAAGTGCACTCGCCTACGACTAAACACTAATTAATAATGAAACATCTAATGTTAAACTGTGCCTCATACTCGATATCCAATTTTCTCGCTATGCCAACAAACGTACATTTGTTTTACATCCTGGCATACCTCGGTTACATCCGTTCGATCCCTTGCTCTGAGGCAGTGAACCACACATAGGCACTACACTAACTGAGTACTACTGTAAAACCTTCTCATATCAAATGCTACTCTTCTTGCTGCCAGATAACTTGAGGTAGCTGCAGTTGTCGTTTTGACAAAACTAGCTCATTACGACAAAATTATCAGCAATGTTTGCACCAGAAAGCACTTTTTTAAAGGAAACGCCAATGTATAAAATAAAATAAAGCAAATAAAGTAGACCGAGAAGCTACGCTAAAAAAAAAAATTAGAGAAACAACAATAAAATCACACAGAAAAGTAAATAACATAGATTCAGAGGAAAAAGAGTACGGAAGATAAAATCACACATTCAAATGAATATGATTAAGGAGGTGGTTAGAGGAATACTGAGGACTAGTATTGTACTAGCGTTCCTAAATAGGAGTAGAGGGGGCGAGGCCAGTCTCCCTTATCATCATTTAAGTAGAAAAGTGTGGCTCACCCAAGAATGTTTTTCAGGGTGGGGGGGATTTCCTTTCACACCGAAGCAAACATTCGTGGGGCTATAATAAAATATTTAAAAAAATGTTTTCACTAAAGGAATATAAAACAAAATAAAATTGAATAATTTATCAGTGTTGACCATCAAAACTGAAAAGTGCAAGGGGTTTTAACACAAATGAATTAATACAGATTTTTGTTGGTTCAAGGTGACTCATTTGTTCGGCTTCTTCCTAATTGCACGATACTAAAAGAGTAGGAGGTGAACGTCAACAACCAACCATCTGTGGAACAACTGTGGTTAAGAAACTTAATTTACGGAGCTCGTGTGAGACAGACAATACAAGCGCAATTCATTTCATCAATCTTTCATGGCAGTTTTCGTACAGGAAATCAGAATTACATATATAACCTGAAGCTAAGTAGAACTGAAGCGATTTGGGGCACTCACCAGCGCAGTTCGTGTAAGCCAACGCCCCGACAGACAGACAGACAGGTACAATGATCACCAACAACCATCGCACTCGCAAGCGCTCCGTCGACAGCCACCGTATCATCTCAATCTTCGTGACTCTCATGGTCTACGTTCACCTGCTCTGCATTTCCCCCTCTCCCGCTCTCGAAAATTTGATAGAAATTTATTTGTAATGCAAATTTTTTAAAGAATACAAGCTACATATTAATTGTAAAAGAACATTTTAAAGACACTAACCTATTATTGCTATGCAGAGCATATGTGTGTAAGGAACAGTTGTTCAAACGAAAGCGTTTAGAGACAAAAATGGACTTTGTTTTTATGAATTTTTTATCAAATATTTTTTTCATATCACACATTTAATTTTCTTAATTGATTTTGGTTCTTAAAGGAATATATTTTTTATTTAAAAAAAAATATTCATTTTAGAGGATTAGATATATAAGAAGAATAAAGCGATGTAGCCCCCCCCCCCCCCCCGGAACGTCTGAGATACGGAGGGGGCCATGAATTTCATTGCAGTAAATTTACTTGTAACGTCTTACAGATATCTCATGATGCAGGAATACAATATCATTGACTAAGAAGAAAGGAGAGAGTCTCCAGGTTCCTGATTAAGTAGTATTGATCTGACATCTGACAACAGAGGGCAGTCAATTTTCATGATTTGGGTCAATGACAGATAAGATGATCACTTTCGCTAAGACAATGCCATTGTAGTTTGTTAATTTCCATCCATCACTCAAGGGCCGAGCCTTCAACTGACTAATGGTTGCATCAACGTCACTGATATGTTTCCGATTGGATTGTGTCTGTCCAATCACTACTGTTTCTATCTTGGATATCTATATAGGATATGAAAACCCATTATTTCAGTTACAACGTAATATTTGCTTTCTGCTTTGGAAGGAATTATTCCAGAAAGAAAAAAATATTTCTATACTTATTCTACTTTGAATAAAATAGAAAAATGCGTAATACAAGAAGATTTACCACGTTTATTACATTATTACATTAAGTTTAATAAATTTATATTATAGAATTAATCCAACGAATCCAGTCCTTTCAATCCAAAGCCCTCAGAATAATCGCAAATGCTCCCTTTTACGTATCCAATTCCTCTCTTCACCACGATTTTAATATCGTTAATAATATAATTTGTTCAGGATCTCATTTCTTCCCACTTCAGCCTTTTCCACAGTAAACTGCCATACCATCCTAATCCACTAGCACAGACCATGTCTTCCAACTCCAACCCCTACAACCCTCCCCGTCGACTTAAACGAAGATGGTACCGTGACTTCCTAGGGACCTAGTCTGTAAATAATTTGAGAGTTGTGTCATTCGTCACCTTCTCTCCTCATGTGATTGTCGTTCAATGTCATTTGTATTCTCATTGTAATCAAATTACAAAATGTTATTTTAAAGAATGTAATAAGTAAATAAGGGTTTTAAAATAATAGCATTAATAACAAAATATTAACGAGTTTTTTTATTTCTATAAACAACCTGATTCTGATTCCATTCATCAGAAATACATTCTTCAGATTAAATTTCCCACAAAAACCTCTGCATTTTTCATGTTACAATTGTATATAAGAAAAGGTACCTTTAACGACCATTATTTTCCTTCACTAAATTTTACAAAATTCTGTCACAAAACGGAATAATGAAGACTTGAATTTGTCATTGCACATAATCCTTTCTATTTGCTACAATAAACCTGAAAGCCAAATTTAATTTATTTATTTTACAAATTACAAGAAACTTAAAAGTGAACTAAGAAATATAATATCCTGAACGAAACAGCTTCTCATGAGTAGGATTGGAAATAATTTAATTTTTTTTAAGTCGTTTGATGCGACGAGAATGACCAGCTAAAAAACCTTGAGGAAAACCTGTTAACATGTCCCAGTCAAAAGATCGGTTTGTGTTCCCTAATGGACTTTGACCGTTCGCTATTCGGAGAAAGAGGATATTGCTTGGTGGCATACGCAAAGTGGTGCCACGCTTTGACTGGTTCACAAATAGCTCTTATCATACCTTCATTATGCGTTAGAGGAAATATTAAGATACAGAAATGTTGAAAGAGTGTGTGGAGATATGGTTGATTCGGTAAATAAAATTAAATTAATTTTTTTTTACATAATTATATCTTATATATTAAGTCTAAATTACTAATTTATATTACATAATATTATTATATGCCATTATTCATTTGATACTGTATAGTACGGAAAACTTTATCGTCGCATGTCGTGTGGTTTGAAAGTCCTAGAGGTGAGTTTTAATTTATGGCATATTCGTGAACCAAATGTACAAAGCGCCCACAGACACTACGCACAGGTATCTCCGACAGAAACAAACATTTTAGTAAAAACTTGATAGATCTCATGCCCCTAAAGACATCCAATGTACACTACAAAATACCGAGCATCAGTCATAATTTTACTGCCAGAAACATCAAACGGAAAAGAACCCTTTTATAGAAAACAATCTAAAACCACCAGAATGAAATAAAAGAACAATAAAATCACCAATGCTCACATAACACACTTATTGACTCACAGAAACGCGTTTGATTTTGACGAATTAATCCTTCTTGAGACTAAACACAGCCTCATTTTGAGTCCATTCAGATACAGTAAGAAACAAAGCCGATTAACAATAAAACGGACAAAGACAATATTTCTTTTATAACACATATATTAATCATATTCTTAAAAACACATTACCATAACTATAGCTATAATAGAGATGTTTTTAATAAAATTCACAATAAATGTTTAGGAAAAAAGTGTAGACCATGGCGCGTTTTTATACCTAGCTAGACGCCTTGACCTCTGCACAATGTATACCCCAATTCTCGCCGTATCAGGAACTTCTCCCGGGTGTGGGAATTAATTAGCCACTTTTATAGGGACCCATGACCACTCCAGGGCACTCTAAATAATAACTGAGATAGGAATAAAATTTACAATTATTGTTTTTAAGAAAATAGTTTAAGCCAAGGCGAGATACATAAAAATGGCTGCAGTCAACAGAAAATGACAATTTCAGCCCTCAAATTAAAAATTATATATAAATATAATATTTTACGTACATTTTTAAGACTCCTATTTGATAGAATTAATAATTTTTGTACCATTAGTAGTAATCATTTTGTACATTTCTTTATAGGAGGCCAGAAATTCAGGCCTTCTTCAAACAAATGTCGAGAAACGTCAACCAAAATAAAAACCTTTTAGATTACAAATATGTTTTAATTTAAAATTCATTGACCAAATAGCAAACGTCTTCTCTATTACGATATGAAAGGTCATCTATCAATCTGTATATCTTTTTGAGTGAAAGTAACATGAACTGAATTATTTAATGCAATTTCCTATTATTTCAACTAAGATGCATAGGAAATCGATTTATATATATTTTCCGCCCTCGATCTAATTCCCGTTATTTAACAGTTTTCTTTTAAATGCAAAACAGAAAAAGAGCTTCTAAAATTTGTTATACTATTGAAGAGTTATGATAAATTTATTATAAGCTCGAATATTATATGCTCAACCTTGACCGAACTCTCTATCAATTATTTGTCATTCTTGTCGCTACACTTTGAGGACCACTCCGCAGTGAGAGTGTACACCCGTCATACCTCTCACTAATCCTCACACACACACGCGCACAGTAGTGGGGGGGTCAGAAGTAGGGGTGGGAGATTTGAGGGGGGATTCCAGTCACAAGCAGCCTGCCATGACGTCCATAACTTCTCTCCTCCTGCTAGCTCTCCTGGTCAGTGTGTCTGTGTGTGTGTGTGTTTATAATTTTTATTAACGAGCAATTTTATAATATACTTTTCCGTTAATATAATATATATTTATGTAGAGTTTGTATAAATAGAACCCCTTTTAAGATTTTATTTTAATTGAATNTTAAAATTATGGATGCCTGTGTGTGTGTACCTGTTATTTCTATATATATATATATATTGAATTACTATATAAAGTAGATAAGTGTTGGAGAAAGAATTAGAATATAATAATTATTGTCAGTGGAGATATCGTAACATATCATAAGTTAGGTGAAATGTAAGAAACACTTCATAATAAGAAATCAGATAAACTTCAATTAGTTGTCAAGTAGACATTGATTCGAATAGCTTTAACAGTATAAATTATAAAATCATTTGTATAATGGAATATTTGTCAGGTAACAATGTGTAACATAAAAATGATGTTTTAATGTAAGCATTACAAAAGTAACAATTAATAACAAAGTGAAGAAAAGAAAAAGAACGCATTTATTTGTCTAAGTTCTCGGACTTAATTACTTTACTTAAAAAACATTTAAAAGATTTATAAGTCTGACGCTGTAGGTAAGAGCCCTAAAGATTAAGATAAAACATTAGAAGAAAGCAGGGGGCTATCTATGACGGATCTTTATTTTCGGAAGGTTTCAGTAAGGTTTTGTTTGTAAGATACTTTTTGCACGATTCTAATTATCTTTATTATTATTTGTTGCTTAATTGTTTAACAATTTTAAGGTAATTGAACATAAATTTATTGTACAAATTAGAAAAATCATCTGGCATTTATTAAAAGGTTGTCTTTCCACACGACCGGTTTCGATGTCACAACACCAGTACAGGTTAAATAAGGCACACCACAAACACCAACATATTATACATTGAAAAATAATAAGAAAACGAAACATTATATATCAATGACCGCAATAAATAATAATATCTACTGTAACAATTTAAGTTGTTACACGAATAAGATTAGGGTATTATCTGAAATGTTAAAATTCAAATAGTCTTTTCGTTAAATCGGGCGTAATATATAACTCAGTTTAGTAATACTTAACACAAATTTGTTTGTTGAAAAAGATATATTCGCCAAGAATGGAGTATTACATAACACGAAAAGTTTTAATACAAATATACATAAACTAGAATGGCGAAGAATTCGCTTTCATTTTCTTCAGGCTCGAACGCCACTTGGTAACCCTCTTTCTCAAAACCTATTCTAAGGTTACACTTTAGGGGGAGAAGGCATGACAAAAATCTCATTTTAAAACTTTGAGTGGGTTACTTGGGGTTTTTCTCACCATAAAATTTGTAACTTCAGTTTCCTTCAATGTTAATATTTCACAGATACTCAGTAGTTTCTAGTGATAATTTTGTGAAGCTAACTACAAACTTACCGTGTTTCGGTCTCCATTGGAGAGTGTCTGTAGCTGTGGGCTTCCTGTAAATCCTTAAGTGAATCATATTATTTTATATTTAGTGGGATAAATAAATAAATTTGTTCGTCCTTATTTTCCATTAAAATTGTATCTTTCCTGGACTGAAATCATATAATATTTTAAATTTATTTACTTTTTCCTCAATTATACAGAAAATATTACCTAAACCTGACTTTAACAAATTCATTTATTAATAGGGTTCCCTGAAATATTATTCTCCAAGTTAACCAAAAATACTTCTACCATTTCAAAGAAGTTGGCTTATTCGACATAATTCCTTTGGATACTGAAGGAAGGTTTTTCCACGCAACACTCCCCTTTAGGTCGGCCCCACTAGACCTTATCTATAGATGTTATCAATATTAATGTTGTTTTGTTAACAATAATATTGTATTCTTAAATATCAGACTTTATTCTGAAGACATGTTTTATTGTTACAATTTAAAATTATTATTTAATGTTGTTATTGATAAAAACAATTAATATTCTTTATTTATTTATGTCAGGAGTATCTAGCTAATAAAACCTAAACAAGATGGCTGTGACAATCACCAATAAATTAACAGGAAAAACAAATTATTTATCATTTATAGTAGAAAAAGTTCCAAAAAACGTTGATAAAATAAGAATATATCAGAAAACTATTCATTGTTATGAAAATCATTATCCATATTCTTTTCAAATTTTATTCTAAAGCATATTTATTTATTCTTGTTTTTATTTATGTAAATACCAGTAGAAATTAGTTTATATACATTTGGGGGGAAAAATTTAAATATGAAAATTATTTTCAAATAACTGTTATCAAAATAAGATTAGGATCTGAAAATAACTAAGGGACTCACTTAATTCATCTTTTCCTTGTTATCGGAACTGAAAGTATATTTTAACCAAGTGTGTAAGTCAAGTTTATCTTAAATTATGGATACTGTCGGAACCACAGAAGTAAAAAACTTGTTTTTTTTTTTGCAGGGAAAGTAGCATTTTGATAAGATTTCACATTTTGTTTATCAAGTTATTTACTTACATTTCTTATTTAATTTCTTCTATGATTCAAAATTATTCTTATATGTAATCATTTATTTCGTACAATTCAGGTAATATAATTCTATTAAAAATATTTTTATATTTAAATCGTTATGATTGTTAGATGATTTTAGTTGGTGTTCGGTAAAGGTAGAACCAAAAAAAAAAAAGTTTATTTTTTTAAAAGATTATCTGTTTCGGCTTACATTGTAAGCCATCTTCTGGGCTTTAGAAATACAATGTCATGAGAATACAATAATAATTGACAATAATATAATGCAGAATTACAATAATGTACTGTGATATCATAAGTATGAATACAGAAAGCTATGTAAGAGAATTTAAAAAAAACATGCAGACAGTAACTTATTAAAAAAAATAATTGAATAACATTAAAACAGTAATTTGCCACACCTACCTATCATGAAGAGGAGAGAGGATGTCCTGTCCCTAAGATCACATTTCCATGACTGAAGAATATAATTTTTCAGGGAAACAACGTGGGAGGCGGAAGGGTCGGGGATAACATTTTTAATGTTATCCAATTATTTTTTAATAAGTTGTTGTCTGCATGCTTCTTAAAATTCTCTTACATAGCTTTCTACATTCATACTTTTGATATCACATTAATTATGGTAATTCTATATTATAATATTGTCAATTATTATTGTATTCTCATGACATTGTATATCTACAGCCCTGAATATGGCTTACAATGTAAGCCGAAACGTTGACAGATAATCTTTTTTAAAAAATACACTTTTTTTTAATTTTTTTTTTTTTTTGGATCTACCTTGACCGAACCCCTACTAAAATCATCTAATAATAATATCTGCGGTCAAAAAAACTCTCCTTTTGCAAACACTAAATTATGTTTATCTGTTTGTTTGAGTTAAAGAAAATCTAGACGTTTAATGGAAATCCGCTTAATCATGTACATTGAACTTTGGTGAATCCCGTTGGTTTTTGGCGGGGTTCCCTCTTCAAAAGGAAACAAAGATTTTTGTTTCGTGAAAAGGCTAAAAGGTCCATTTAAAATTATGGATGCCTGTGTGTGTGTACCTGTTATTTCCAAATGTATTTCAACTAAATTATCTATTTGAGTTTCTCTCCACGAGCCGCTCAATGAGACCGTTCAGATTTTTCGTGTGAAGGTGGGAAGTGTGACCGTAGGAAGACGGAGCTGGCGACATTCTTCGTAACATATCTTATCTAGTGTTCGTCAAAGGTAAAGTGGAAAGGTATTATAGATATAGGCTGTTGCCAACGTCTTCTGCCTTTGCTACTGGAGAAAATAAACATAAATTTTATTACATTCACTAATTCTGAACAAAATCCTGGATACATTTTTACACATTGCGTTTGAAGTATAAACAGATTTTTAAGACACTTATACTGAAATTTAGTTCGATTTCTAGCTTATGGGTGAACTTTTCAGTTATTACATACAAATCTTATAAAGACAATTTAACAGCTTAGACACCGGCCATGGTGACAGGTTGCCTGCAGCTTAGAGGGCAGTCAGAGTCCCTTCCTGTAACTCTGACCTCATTTCCACAAATTGACAGTCTATTATAGATAACCGAAGATGTGGTTATTTGGAGCCGGGACAACCAAACCTCCACAGACCGTCTCTAGGGGAACTCGTCCCCAACTCAACTATGCCCATCACCCCACATATGATTATTATAAATATTTATATATTTATAAATATACATAATNTTTATAAATATACATAATCAGTTACAATAATTATAAGTGTAAAACATATAATTATTCTAATAATTATACTGATTAATATTATAATAACAATAATTTTGATTTAATTTATTAGTACAATGTAGTAATCAATATTAAATAACAATTTTTAGTGCAAGGGAACAGAATAAAAAAAAATCTAACTGTCTCAGCCAGGACTCGAACCTCGATCTCCTGCTATCCAGGCCGGTGCATTTACCAATTATGTTACCAGGACAAGTCTGATAAGTTTTAATAACTCGAAAGAAAAACACCATAGAATTTATCGACATATGTACACATATAATTAAGAACCCGAATAAGATAGTACTTTTGTTGTCTAAGTAGTGAGAAAGATTAGCTTTAAACACTGTAACTGTTACTTTCTGTTCCAGATAGGAGCCGAGTGTCAATCACAGCTACCGCCAATAGCTACTGGGGAAATTATCAACTCCGCCTTCCAGGTCTGTGGCTGATTTGTATGCACTGTATTCAGGTAGAAACAGAGAACAGCTGGAAAAATTTACTTGAAATGTGTCGTGATAACAACCTCTATATATATATTCCTTCGGAATTAAATAAAATCGGTGAAGGGATAATATATCTTGAATATATATCTATAAAGAAAAGAGAAAGAAAATAAACTTTATTCTGGGCCTAACAGAGTCCCCTTGAATAACATAAAGTTTATTTTGCAATAGGCCTTTTCTGGCTCAAAATATGTATATTAATGTAAAAAGATAAAATAATTTTTATTTATAAAATACAGGACAGTGAAAATTAACTAAATACTTGAACATAAAACTTATTCTCCTAACATTGTAAGTTATTAATCCACCAGGGAAAGAAAAAGAAAATACATATATTTTTTTTAACACTTTATTTATGAATTACATCCTATGCAGCGTGGATCTTGAAATGTGCTCTCAAAAGATATAATAAATATGTACAAATAAAATAATACTGTACAATATAAATTAATATAAAAANATGTGCTCTCAAAAGATATAATAAATATGTACAAATAAAATAATAATATGCAATATAATTTAATATAAAAATATACAACAAATTTTTAAAAAAGAACTGTAATGTATATGTATTCAAATTAGCGTGTACTTCACTTGATGGAGAAGAGCCCAATGGCAGTACTCCTAAATCACTATTTACAATACACAGGTTTTTTTTTCTTTATATTTTTTTTTTTTATGAAGTGTTGACAATGAGGTCACGGGACCATTTTCTATTCAGGCGGCGTGGTGGGTTGTCAGGATGGGTAATACTGGATAGAGTTAGGGCTAAAGGATTGGGATGCATGGAAAGGGCAGAGTGAAATTATTTAAAACGGGTTGTGATAACTTCTTTCTTTCATTGTGGAGTAAGGAGTTGGCGACGTAATAGGGTCCATCAACTATGACTATGAGGGTTTTGGATTGAAAGGACTGTATTCTTTGATGTTGGATGGTTTAGCAGTTCCCCACAGTTGACTCCATACGTCCAAATAGGTCTCAGTAGCGTCTTATAAAGGGTGAGTTTGTTAGTCACAGTTAAAGTTGATTTGCGGTTTAACAGCTTGTAAAGTTGTCCAAGTCTCCTTCTTGTGTGTATCAAATTCTTTTTATTACTGTGTGTGTATTCAATATTAGACGAGAATCAAGATGTAAGCCCAGATATCTGACACAGTCGGAAGTTGTGATAGGAATATCATTAAAGTAAATTCTGCCAGGTTGTTTCGTCCTTATTGTGAACATAACATTACAGCATTTGCAAAAGAAAATAACAGATAGAAAACAAAGAGAACTCTTATAACCGTTTAGGATATAGAATACTGAAATATAATTAGTAGGAGTTCCAAAGGCTAGCTGCCCGAGCTAGGAAAGAGCGGCGAAATGAAGCAGTTCTATAAGAGGAAGTGTAAAGATCAGATGTACGGGATCTAGTGTGGCGTGAACGGACTGAGGAGGTGAAGGTAAGGAGTTCATAAATGTAAGAAGGAGAATGTGTAGGGACAGTATTATAAAGGAAGGAACCAAGGAAGTCAAGTCTGCTGTAGGGAGGATACAACCACTTTAAAAAAGCAAGTAAAAAGTGTTTATTCGCATCAGTAGGCGTAACTTGTAGTTAAAATCAATGTAAATGAACCCAGATGTGGTTCAATATTGTTTATTGAAAAAAATATATATTCTATACGTGTAGGGGAAAACTTGAGATGAAACGCTCAAATACATATATTTATAACTACTACAACATTGTGGAATTTGATCATTTTTTTTTAGTACTTGATACTCATTGATAACTATGAAAAACAAAAAAGCCTTTTATGGCTTAATTCACAGCAAACAGCATCAAAACACTCAATAATATTTTTAAATGTCTCCCTAAAGAATATAATGATATATGATATATATAGAGCAATTATTAATCCTCAAAATGCAAAGTGCCTGGACACTATATCTTGGTAGTGGACGGATAATGTATCTTCAAATTGATTAAATTTCAATTAGTCAGAAATTTTAACTTTAATTTAGAAAAGAATTTGAGTATCGCCTTTAAAATCTTCCGTTGTACTATTCATATAGCACTACAGCATATCATCGATCGCATAAGAAAGTATTTATAAATATACTTCACCGATAAATACTTGAGAAATCTATTACAGATAATTCGTAGAAAGAATACGGAAACTGAGTCATTTTAATGGAACACCTTTTTGATTTTCAGATACCGATTCAGACACTGAATGCAGTGCAAAGCCTGCTGCAAGCGACAAGAGGCAGGGTGAATGCACTTCAAGAACGCTACCAGCTGCAGCAACAACAGCACCCCAACCATCGACTTAACCCCCGCTTTTCCCTGCCAGAAGGGAGGAAGGAAGGCTGACTTCTTCGGGGAACACCTCCTCGCGCAAAAGAGTTTGGCAGGCCTCCCTCTACTTCCTTCCCCACCAACCACTCTCTGCGAGCTCGGGCCGACATACTCCCAGAAGTTAGAGACTGCAATCCCCAATTGCAATGTATATGCCACTTGTGATTGACTTTCCTCCCAATGGATTCAGGATAGTTTGCCTACTCTTCCTTACATAAAATACTAGCGGACCCGGCAAACTTCGTTTTGCCAAAAATGTTTTTTTAGAGCGTTCCTGGCCCTACCCAAACATTAGTGTTGTATTATCACGCGACTTAAATAGAGCTTTTAACGAAATTTACGGCCTTCAAATAAAAATTCATGGAATACCTATCGTAAAGTTTTTCACAGAATAATTTACATAGGGTGTAGATATGGACTCAATCAAAAAAGAAACACATGTATTTAAGGCAAAGTGGAAATGAAAATTTGATTTTGCCAAGCTCCTCCGCACGCGCCTCCGAAAATCAAAAATCAGACTTCAGAGTGTCACCCGCCTGAATATTCTGAAAATTCCCTGAAAATTTCATCAAAATCTACCCAGCCGTTTTAAAGTCCAGACTTTACATACATACACACATCCTATATTATATACATAGATAGATGAGTGCTACATTTAAAATAAATGGAAAGAAATATAGATTTTGAAAGATTTATACATAGTAAGTATGTGGTGAAAGAAAGGGGAAGATGGCGAACGGGACGATACAATTATGATGAATAGGGTTTTCGCATTTTGACTACTCCTTTCTCTGCACTTAAACCTTCAATGGGACATTTGGGAGAAAGAGCTCACCTTTGAAAGATAAAGAAATTGCGCGAAGGAAAAAACAAGGAAAAATCCTGACTAAAGAAATAATAGACTCTTTATTGAGCAATTGGTCAGTCGAGATTTATGTGATATATTGTAGGCTCTTAGTGTAAATGTTAAATACGTAGACGTCACACTTCATATGCCATGAAACGAATTGCAATTTAAGTAGTGAGAGGAATACTTCAAAGCACAAGAAAAAAATGTATTTTTGTCATAAATAAATTATTAAAGGTAATTCATTACTTAATTCATACGTTATATTATATTAACTTACGTTCATTAAAAAGTTGATTAAATATTGAGCGACTGAAAAATGAATTTAAATTAAGTTCTAATATTCTAACTAGTTTGAATAACATGGTTTTAGCTATCCCTACAGCCTTCTCAGCTAGGCCTCGAGACTTTGGATAATGTGGACTTGAATAGGCTACCAAAATTCCAGACTTTGGCAAATTGTTTCATTTCCAGACCGGTACTTGATAGGCAATTGGTAGACTAGGAAATCAGCCAAACTTAAAGAAAATTTCCTTTAATTTCCTATTAACCTTTTACGACTAACTAGCTGGAATAGTAATCTATAACAATAAAATAGGATTGTCCATTCTACTCGGCTATATCGGCTCCTAACTTAGCAAACAGAACATCCGGGGTGTCATGATTCAGTAATAGCTCACATATTAGATCTTCGTAATTTATTGAACATTACACATGACTCAACCACAGTTCTCTATTTATAGAAAACATGGTTGAGTCATGTGTCAGCATACAATTCCAGACAGTATGTTTCACCCAAATGTAACTATTACTTCAACATATTTGCATGATATAAGCACAACATCCGTAAAATATCCCATTTAGTAAACACTCAAAGTAAAGCGTTTGTTTTAAATAAATTATAAATGGAATTATTTGAAAATGAAAACTTTTTCACCACAATTATTAGTAACTTTGTATATGAACGCTGTTGCTAGTTTCATTTTCTATAATCAGTCAGTGTTCTACCTCGTTGGATCCTGTTGAATGAGGAGTTGTGATAGACGGCGTGAGTATCGACCGGGGCGATGGCGGAGCGGCAACCCCTACTGAGAATGCTGCGCTCGCCCTCTCACGAGTCAGTGACTACCGACCTCTCGCTCTTCAGCGTGTCTTCGCTGAGCTCTCGTGGCCTCCACTTCCCGCGAGGACCGAGTCCCAATCCGGACGCCAAGCCAGCCAGGTCAGTACGCCCATAAGATACTCGTGGATTACCAAGAGCCAATCACTACCAGTCAAGTTCTACAGTTCCCGCCGACCTACCCTTATCCTTGAAGACTTTCTCCGGTTCCCTTAAGTCAGTTATTCGCGACTTCACAGTTCTGCTTGTCCCTTGCAAGCTCGCTCAAAGGTGTCATCATATACTCTTACCTCACAATATCTAAAGTTATGTCAAATGTACCTTACGATCCACTGGAAACTCCCACTTGTACGTTTTCTATAGTGGTACCGTTCCCCAGATTCTCCAGATCCTTGACGAACACCGCCTTCGACCTAGAGCTTTGACACCCGTGACAGATCCAAGGACCTTCCCGCACTCTATGAAGTATCTTTGAAATGCAACGTTCACAACTAATACAGCAGTTTTACATTTATTCTCAGCCTCTGAAGTACTTAAGTGGTTCCCAGTTATCAAATTTAACAATAGTGAGTAAATCCAAAATACCTGCTCCCCTCCCATAGATAACCTCTTCACGGTAAAGTATCTCGTTTGCTCATCTTATACATCACAACTGGATGGAATGTTTACGAACATATATTTTAATCATTAAAGGTTGTTGGGAGATAATTTGAGACCGACCGAGAATGCTATTTGTTTATTCTGAATAGCAATAATTGCAGTCCAGCAATTTTTGAACATCAATAATGTTATCATCACAGTAATTCATAATGCCTATATGTGAGATAAGTCTACCTTTACTTGTTTCAACTTTTTATAACCTTTTATGCCTTCAAATATGAGACACGAACGCTTGTATATATTTATTCTGCAGGTGTAGATTAATTTAACCTATGTTATTGTATATATGAAATGAAATACCTGTAGGTAACAATTCAATAAATAAATTTTAACAAATCAATAATTTATTTTATACAAGCCTTTCCATTATATTCATTAACTACTAGGTTAGTTATCTTATTCGTTTATTTATAATTTTCCTCCATTAAAATCAAAAAATAAAATTGGAAATAAGGGATTTAGTAATTGTTAATGCTTTAAGTTAGTGGAAGCTTACAAATTTAAGCTATCTCTTAAACTACCGTAACCGTGTTCTAGAACATGTCCACGGAAATATTGCATATATAATCCCGCGAAGGATAAGCCTAAAAAGGAGGTGGTCTGTGAAAGGATAAGAAAATCTTCCAAGTCGACCAACAAGACGAAGGGTAACATTCAATTACCTCACTTTTCATTCAGATCTGCGCCAGTAGTTTATTTTTTGGTAGTCATTTTTAATCTTTGAGCGGAAAAGAGTTTTAAATATCTCTCCTGACAAGAAGGTCAGAAGGTCTACAAATATTAGGTCAGGGGGTGAAAAGGGCTATCCCAGGTCATCCGAAGGACAGAAAGGGTGCGACTATAGTGGATTGTCCACCTGTTGGTCCAGATGCCGAAATTCCCCTTTAACACATTACATCTACTCAGTATTCCTGGTATAGAGAAGGCCCTGGCTCACTAATAGCAGGGCAAAACCGTGGAATTTTATTCAAAACTGAACTTGTGAGAATATTCGCCATTAGGTAATACTCCCGACTGATTTATAGTTTATCTCAATTATTAGCTAATAGCTAATTTTTTTTACAATTTAAGTTCTATTGAAATCTCACTACCAAATACCTTTTCTCACTGCGGACAAGTGATGCTTTGATGTTAACATATTCTACATTTCCGTGAAATGTTTAACAACTATGGGATTGGTTAGGACTGGTTGTCAACACTTAAATGTCGAGAATGTGAAAATCTGGACTAAACAATTTTTCACTCATAGTCCAAACAAGATGTTTTTCTAAAACTTTGAAGAGATGTTAAGAGGTTGTTCTTAAAAATCTTCAGATTTTTTTGAAAATTATTTCGATATTTTTTACAATCAAAACAATACTAATGATAGTCGGCTAAATTAAAAAAGAAATATATGTATATAGAAAGGAGAGAGAGAGAGAGAGATAGAGAGAGAGAGAGCAATTAAGAACAGGTGGAATTGAGAGTGCAGTGCACATACAAAAAAAAAAATTACTGTATCTGAAGGTGTCTTATGTAAGTTGAGTATAGTTATATAACACTGGGGAACAATTTGAAACTAAATTTATGTTGAGTTAGATTTTTTTAGCTGTTTTCTATAGAATTTGACATGCTGGTTTCAAAACTGTTTTTAGTTTTCTTCTATCACGTCACGTTCGGTTTCTATGTGGGTGGGGCGCATGCTGGTCTAGACCTGCCTGTTTAGTTACGTCTGTTATACTGTGGTGAAACGTTGTGTGACGGTAAGCAGTATTTAGTATTTCGTTACGGAAGTTTACAGAACTACATAGTGTGTTTGAACTGAAACGTTTCCTTATGGCTACCTCTGCTCCTACACGTCGAAAGTGCGAAAACAGCCCCGATTCGTTTTGTTATATACGTGGCAGTTTTACTATTCCCAACATCAATTTGTCAGACAAGCATATTTTGCCTATTTTAAAGTGAAACTTGGTGATCAAGATAAAGTATGAGCACCTCATAAAGTGTATAAACAGTTTGTTAAGATTTTAAGGATGTGGACCAAGGGAACACGTGATAAGCTTCAATTTGGTATACCTATGATTTGGTGCGAATCCAAAGTTCATTCAAGTGATTGTTACTTTTTTATGGTGAAATCATCGGGATATAACAAAAAGAAAAACAAATGTAAAATAGAGTATCCTAGTTTACCGTCAGCTATACCCCCAGTACCGCATTCAGCCGAAGTCCCAGTGCCAGTTTTCAATGAATTTCGCTCTTTGGTAGAAGAAGTATACGGGTATGGTACAGATGAAAGCGAATCATTGTTTAAAAAAAAACATTGTTAAAGACTTTCTTGGAAATATACGAGCATTGAATTACTCCAGCAAATCTTGGAAAGCTTCTAAAACCTAGGTTGCAACATGAGCATTAAATTTCATTTTTTACACATCTATCTAGCTAATTTCCCTGACAATCTTGGTGCAGTGAGTGATGAGCAGGGTGAGCGTTTCCATCAAGATTTAAGGGTCATTGAAGCAAGGTATCAAGGTAGATGGGACGTAAATATGATGGCTGACTATTTTTGGAGCATCAAGCGCGAATGTAACTAAACACTCCAGAAAAATCTACAAACACAAATTTTTATCTTAGTTTTTTAAGGACTATTTATTAATTAAACAATTTCATATGTATGAACTCGATTAAACTTACACTAAATGTTTTGTAAACTGTATATTTGGTACGTTTTTACTTTGTTTTTTTTTAATGCATGATTTTTATGATTTCTGAGGATATCCTGTAGTTTAAAAAATTGACGTGGTAAGACAAAATCTGAGGTTATTCTCAGATTCAGACGCTAAAAATTAGTGAAAAAAATGTGTCAGATCTAACTCAACAAAAAATGTGTCCCTAAGTGTAATCTATTGACGACATCGTCAATTGATTTTCTGTTAGTGGCTAAAATGGCCAAAGATTTTCATTCGCTTTTTCCTAATGTCAAGTTTGATTCGGAAAAACTTGTCTATTGTTTTCTCTGATTGTTGTCCATGTGCGTTCATTGGTTCATTCTTCCTCCTTCAATTTCCCCAATGGTCTTTATCCCTCCTTTTTTGATTTGTTGTTTTCTGTAAAGCATTTCACTTGTGTAGAAGATTACTGGTTTTACTCTACGAATTGTAGAATTGTTTCCTTTCGTGACAATACCTGAATGAATCCTCCGAGGCATTTAGAGTATGGGACCCTATTAACAGTACCATATCTTGTTTTCTAGCTCGTATTGCTTCTCTTTTTGAACAAAAAATTTACTCTCCTCAAATGGAGAGTAAATTTTTTTACTTACTTCTTTTTCGCAGTTGTTTTACTGCATTCTACTCATCCTCTATTGGCATTGTCAGATCGCGGAGGTGGTTGTTTCCATTGCCAAGACAATATGGGCTTCCAAACCACATATTTCGTAGTTTTTTCTTCCGTAACTTCGTCTAACAGACTAGGAGAGATTCCATGAGACGCAATCTCACACCTGTTTGAATGTCGAAGGCTTCTGAGACCTACCCGTAAATTTACTTTAGATTTCGTGCCAATTGTGTGTTTCATGAATTCTAGGATATAATCCCCTCTTTTCTAAGATTGGAATAGAGAGAGTTCGTAAATTAAATCATATGTTTTTTTAAAATATACTTATGCGCATAATACAAGTTTTTTGATTATGGTTTTGAAGTTGAAAATTTGATATATATCTTATATCTGATACACACACACACGCACACATATATATATTATATTTCATAATTTTACACCTTCGTTTAATCGCAAATGCTCCCTATTACGTATCCAATTCTTCTCTTCACCACGATTTTAATATTCCTTTTGTTTCCACAGTAAACTACCATTCCATCCTAATCCACTGGCACAGACCTTGTCTTCCAACTTCAACCCCTACAACCCTCCCCGTCGACTCAAACGAAGATGGCCCCGTGACCTCCTGGGGACATAGTCTGTTAATAATTTGAGAGTAGTGACACTGGTCACCTCCTCTCCTCATGTGACTTTCATTAATGTCATTTATTTTCTATTATACATTGTTATCAAATTACAAAATGTTTTTATTTATTTTTAACAGAATGTAATATATAAATAAAGGTTATATATAAAAAAAATTTTACACTGGAAGTTATCTTAAGAAAATAGCTATTCAAATTGGTTCCATGAAGCGAATTTGAAAAACTTCAGCAGATTGTTATCAATTTTTACAATGGAGAACCCCCTCCCCCCCCCAAAAAAAAAAAAGAAAAATAACAACATGAAAATGTATTGTATCTATTACTCTATACGCACTCAAGTTTCCGTAACTCTTAAACCAATGAAATTAAACACTTCAATTTGGCCGGTAAACATCTTTGGGCCGGTAGATAAGTTCGTTAATGGCTAAAATCGATCAAAGTTGAAGGCAACTTTTAAAATCCTATCTTTTGTATAGAAAAAATTGGAATGTTTATAGTATTAATATTGTATAACATTAAAAATACAAGCTATATTAAAAAAAAAATTTAAGAATTCAAATACGGGTGTAAAATCCACGAATAAAAAAATAAAAACCACACTTAAAGGTGATATGAAAACCGAAGTTCATTATTGAGCAAAATTTGTCGCACAGGAGTAGCGATTACCGCAAATGTCAAATACGAATGGTGAGTTTTTTTTTGGAAAGTTTTTCTATGCAAAATGTGTTATTTTTGTTAAAAGCAATGAAACTCAACATAGATAACTTTATTGATGAAAGATATATTTTGTAAGTGTGGAGATACATGTCAAGAAAAGTTTAAACACAAACATTAATGAATTGTAAAAGTGAGGAATTCGTTTGGTTTACGCAGCTCGAAGGCGAAAGACTTTTTGGTTCTAATACTTCTATACTTTTTTAGAACTTTTGGTCTTCGACAAAAAAAGAAGCTTTTTCAAAGACATATTCAAAACTTAGTGAACACTCAATCTGTTGACCAGCTGATTCAGGAAGAGTATTCAGAACGATCTGCATTCAAAGTGAGCTATGAGGTTAGTAACCGTATTTCCAAGCCAAAGAGGTGTCTGGGATCGATTTACTGTAATAAGTCATGAGCTAACGATTGCGAAACTTACTCTATTTTCTTTGTGCTAACACAATATTATGGATTACTGGCGCTGCTTCGTGCTGTTTATAACCCTGCTTTTGGAAATTATATAAATTAATATGCAGGCTCTGTACTCTGGTGGCTTAGGAACTACATGTCTTGCTGGTAGTTCAGCCATTTGTGCATTCCTATCTGATCTAAGAAAATAGCAGACAGCGGCTCAGACAGACAAGCACATGAGAGAGGGCCTTCATGGGAGCTGAGGGGGAGAACTTCCTCAAGTTCTATGACAGAAATATACTTGGGCCGCCGAAATAAAGTACTCTTCTGTTCCATACTAAACAAACTTAAAAGACAATTTACTACTTTTAATTTTTTGCAAGATGTCGGACTGAAAGATCTTCCTCTTTCGGAAGGCCTACAACTGCCATAATATTCAGCCAATTTCAGATTTAATTTGTCCTTATTGCATTAATTGTTCAATAGTTCATTGTCAAGGATATAATAATCTCTTAATGTTGAATAAATAAGAAGTTACAACGCCTACTCTTGTATTTTTATTTGATGCCTTCCTTGAGTAGAGAGTGGACACGAACCTACCATCTTATACAATTCAGGCAGTGTTCGTTCCATGTGGTGTGGCAGTCACTTTTGGGGGTTAGCGACCTGGGGTCTGAATTCAAATGTATGATTATTTTATATTTTATTAACAATAAAGTATTCGTTATTTAATCAACATTAATAACTATATTTTAATAAACTAATTTTTAGAGGATTCGGAAATAAAATTTGTGAAAATGTTTCTTATTCTTACTCTAGGAGAAATTAAGAAAGGAAATATTATGACATAATGAAATATATACATTTTTTATATTAGAAGAATATTAAACAAGAAAATAAGAATGAAATATACACCTTCTTATTCATTTATTTTTTAAATTATTTTTAATACAATAACAGACGAAGACTGGAAAATCTTAGAGATATTTTGGATAAGAATAGAAATATTTAGAGAAATATTCAGACGTGGCAGAGGAATAAAAAATATAGAATGTTCTAACAAATATTTTAGTAAAAGTACCTTAAATCTTTTACTCTTCCGGGAAGAATTGGAGGGGGGGGGGATCTTTTCTTCAAGTGTGCTTCTATAAAAATTATTTGGGATTCATTAGATGCAACATTTTTGTGAGTGTCAGGTTGCATCCACTCCTAATTGTTCAATTAGTCATTTTCCAATAAAGAACTCATAATTATGTTATCAATTTAAATGACCAATTCCTTGTTGAAAAAAAATGAATTATTGTCATTCGAGGAATTCCTCACAAATGTAACTGAACATAGAAGAAAGATGTATGCTATAAGAGTAAGGGATAACATGGAATGTTTTAAAAAAAATATTCATCAACTAATTGTTGAGGGATTTGCTTAGTTAACGCAGCTCCTTCGTGACATTATTCTAGTTCTAATATGAAGAATGATAGAAGAATATTAGAGATTTTTCAAAACATATTTACACATGATGACTGTTAGCAATTATATATAATTTGTTAAGACATACATTATTAGTTGCAGATATTACCCTGATTATATTTTTAGGACAAAGTGAAGTGTTGGCGATGTCGAAACGAAATATACAATTTTTCTTAATCCAGAGTTATTTGCCTATCTCTAATTTCGGTAAATGTTTTATTTAAAGAGGGCTACAAGGCGAATTATGAATAAAAAACAGTACACGCGACACTCAACCACTTACAGGACGTCATCAACATGTTATCAGATTTCTCTATTTCATAGATATAGTTATAGTGCTGGCCATTAATCTATATCTCTAATTTTACTACTTGGTAAAAGATACTTCCATGGCATATTAAAAACTCAATCGATTAAAAAGCGTTAAGCGATTTCTGGAAGCTCATTCAAAACAATCTCAAAATAAAATGGGTCAGGAGGTTAGTAAACCTATCAATCGTTTTAAAGGCAAAGAGATTTCTAGAACATTTACAGTAAGCCATAAATTAGCCTTATTTAATAAATATGCATTTAAATGTACAAACATACCATTTTTTGTATCTTTAGATTAATTTTAAGATATTTTACTAGTATAAAAAAATATGATGATAAAATAAAAATATAATATTATTACATGAAGTATTTTATTACAAATTGCTTATTATGAGAATATATGTTACATTGTGACTTTGGCCATGACTTGATTTACTGGCATATCCCAGTATCTCCAAAAGATTCGGGAATGGACAGATATCCTTTATCAATATAAATCGTGGTATTGTAAAAGGGACTAACGCCCAAGAATGGAGAGGGCTACAAGGAGAACCCCAAGGCGGTGTACACAGCTGGGAGTGTTTTCTTTGAGGCTCTCCACTGGTCTGCTCCACTTCTCCATTACTGTACCCTTAAGAAGCCAGAGATGCGAGGGGTGGATTACTTACAGCTGATCTTGTTCGCCCTTGACTCGTATCGATTGCTGAGAGGCGACCTCCGCTCGCTGTTTCGGAAAGATCAGGTCACCGTCCTACCCAGTACAAGTGGCCATTTGAAATTTCATCCCTTAGAAGTAAGGAAATCAAGCTATCCACTTTACTAAACCACTAAGCGACCTGTGAAATATATTTTTGCCTATTTAGCGTCAGAAATTTTAAAGAAAGAAACCTTATACAGTATATTAACTTATTTTTATATGGCTTTGAATGAATTCGTTAAGATTAGTCGTGATGGCGTAGAGGGGGGGGGGTGTAGGATTGAGATAACAAAATTTTAAATAAAAAGTATCTTCGTTGATTCCTTTACAGAAAATAAAAAAAAACATCTATTTACATAATTGGAGCAGAATGCATTTTAATTACACTATTCAAGAGTATAAGAAGATAGGGTGGGCCCACACATTACTAAAATATAGGAACCAAATTCGGTAATTATGATTCCTGCAAAACGTTGACTGAATTCTTTTTTTTTTCGTGTATGGAGTATGTTGAAGTTGCTGAGACAATATGACAGATAGCTGTCAATCAGGAAGAAAACAACAACTGGCTTGTTTAAGTAAATTCAAACATTGTTATATAACTGAAAATGAGAGTGGTCCAGTGGGGTAAAGCACTAAGGTGTTTACTTCAGAGAGGTACAGTAGGGATGTGGTCACTTAGGGGTTACAGGTGGGGGGGTGGTCACTTTAGAGGGGTAGATTAGGGAATTGGTTACTTGGGAGGTTTGCACAGTCTTCAGGTACTGATTCTTGCTTACTAATAATAAAACGAGTTAAATATTTATGGAATAGGGATAATGATTAATGATCATTTTATCCTTCTTAAACTCTTGTTAACTAGCTATTTATTTTCCTGTAATTCATAATTAGCTTTTCAAAATTATTAATACCATAGAATTTTAAAATTAGGAAAGATAATTTAAAGAAAGAAATAGGTAAGTGTGAAATAAATAAATATATTTGTTGTTAAGGATTATTGAAATGAATTATCATAAACTTGTGTTTAAATTGCTTTTAGCTATGAATAAGTGATTTAAATAGATTTTAATTAATGTAAATGGGGCAGTATACATTATTGATAGGGCCACTGACTTTAGTTGGCTTAGAAGTTACAGTTAATATTGAACCATAAATTGTATGTTGAAGAAAACAATTTTTTGTCCTATAATACCTATATAATACACCTGTATTTTACAAATAAAAAAAATTACTGAATATACTTATTTTATTTTGAAATTGATTACTTCTTCTTGTTTCAAAAAATATTCTTTGATCATTTCCCAAGATTTGGTGAACTTGACTCTGTGAAACCTAAAACTAATTATCCCATTATTATCTTTTGAATTTATTAAAATTTGTATTGTGAATAAGAAACTCATAACGGTTATGGGACTTTATTTACATCTCTAATTATGATTACAGTTTCATCTTTCTTAATCTGAGTGTCTAAAATCCATAGAATCAATAGAAGACTGTTTGATGTGGTGTTGCAGACCAGCTGACATACCTGAAATGTTGTGGTTTGAGGAGGGAACAGAAGTTATCAGGTCATGCGCAGTTCTGAGTTCTGCACTTGGACTTCATAAGTCTTTTAGCACATCTGACATAAGCCAGCTTCCGTCACCCTCCACTAGCCAGCCTCACTTCCGTACTGCAGTATCAGACCTCACCCTCAGGTAAGAATATTCCCTTAAAAACTTTTTACCACACCCACTCCAATATAAAGGGAATAATATAAAAGAGACTTTTATTAATTTATTATTCTCTTATAATTGCCCATGATGAAAAATTCTAACAAGTTACCATTATTAACATTAATGTACATTTTCCAATTTGGGACAGAAATTAAGCAGACTTGTAGCCTGACTGGATCCACACATTTTTGGAACTAGAAGTGTATTACCTTAGAAAAGCAACATTCATGATATTTTTTCCCCTTATATCAAAATACTAAGTATCAAAATACATTTTTAAGGTGTCATTCCATTTAAAATCTTTATTGTTTTGAAGCTGCATAAATTGGGCCAAAGCAAAATCAGACTTTTTTTTTTTGCACAAAGTCTTGAATGTGCCATGATTTCACACATGTCAATAGTATATGAACAAATTTTAGTGTGTTCGAGTCAATAGTTTTAGTGATTTCACAATAAACTTATTTTTAACATCCTGTATACCAATTACTTTTAAAGCTTTTTCAATTTAATGCTATTGAAAAATATACCACGAAAAAAAATTTAAATCTGTAAGGAAGTTTTTTAAATTACTTGGAATAGAGAAAAACTGATGCCTAACAAATTGTGTACATGCACTCATGAGTGCCCTGAAAACATATCCCTAAGTCTGAAGCTCCTGAGGTTTCAACACGAAGTTAGTAGGGGGTTATGGGCTTGAGACACCCTACCATCCTGGCATGCCAGGACTTCCTTATCTTATTTCATTGGCCCAGCCTGGATTGGACACCTCAACCTTGGGACTGGGTCGCTTAACAGGGTCCACCAGCCCTTAGGTCACCAAACTGTCACAGTGGGGTCAGGAGAGGAGAGGCTAAGTGACTGCTGGGAGTCATATATTATGCTTTAAACACCTCTTTATAAAATGCCTCTAAATTTGTAATACATGCCCTGGTATGACCAAAACATTTTAATCTTGAATAGTTAAATTTGTTTCATTACATAACACTCCTCATTCAAGAGAGAATTAAAAACAAAATAAATTTGATACATAAAGAATAACATATTTGTTGCTTATCGAGAGAGAGCGAATGAGAGAAGGTAAAGAACTGAACATCCACAGGTCTACTATCCACAGGACTTCAGCAGGGTCACATTTCTAAGGAAGCAAGATTTATGTCACTGGGTCATAAATACTATAAAAAAGAAACCATTGAACTTAAATTTCAGAAGCATAATTTAATTTAAATGTATTATATTTTATTGCAGCCTAACAAGGCATATATATNTGTGTATTCACTACCAAATGAACTACTGGGATGTACTGCTAGGTCACTGTAACTACTAGGTAAATAATCTAAAGGGTTATTATTATTTCTACCACCAATGAATATAGAACTCTCATACCTTATATTCTCCGTCTTCATTGGTTTCTGTTGGCGAGCGCTTTCGGACATTGTCCATCTTCTGGCCGAATACATACGTTCACTGTCACGGTCCGTATTGTCCGAAGATGGACAATGTCCGAAAGCGCTCGCCAACGGGAGATGGTGTACAGAAACCAATGAAGACGGAGAATATAAGGTATGAGAGCTTTATTTACTACATTATGTTACGTAAAATCTTGTAATTTAATGATATGATAAAATGTAAATAAAAAAAAGTAATTAAATAAAAATGAAATTAACAATAAATAAATAAATGGTCATCACTGTGCAGCGAGAAGGGGCCCATCGACACCACTTCTAATAAGTTTAGGCATCAAGGCCCAGGGGGTCGCAAGGCCATCTCCGTTTTAGTCGTTGGGGAGGATTGTGAGGATTGGAGTCCGACGACAGGGATTGAGCTTATGGATTACGATGAAATTGTATCCTGCATATTAAATTTCTTATTCACTTCATCTATATATTCTTCTTGATCAAAGCAGATTTCATGTTTTTTTCTTCTTGTTATCCATACCACTAAACATTTCCTGACATCTCCTAGGTATTTCATTTTATACTCATTGTTTAAAGCCTCTTTTAATTTTTTCATTTACTTTTCATCATCAAATAATATTAAGAAATCATCTACATAAATTAATAAGTAAATAAAAATTATTATGATTTTGTTGTGAATTTTCTTGTAGATATCAGAATCATCACTGTCTGCTCATACAAATTTCAAATTCTTTAATGTTCTTTTTATTAGCTAATTTTATGGTCTATATGGTTCTCTAAGTCCATGAATTGCCTTAATTTGTTTATAAACTAAGTCTTCTTTGCTTTTTAATATAATTATTCTGATACAAAAAAACTTCTTCCAAATTTTTATTCAAAAATAACAGTTTATATAATAACAACTGGATAAAAGTGCTCTTTTAATAATTGGTTGATGCGCAGCTGAATCATCCTCATTTACATTTGATTTTTTGCCGATAAAATACTCTCATGAATTTCCTTCACCAATTAAGTAATTTCCTATTTCGAACTTCTATGTAGAATAATTGGAATGGCCATCCAATTTTTCAATAGAAGGCAATTTTGATTCAGCCATAGAGTTTCCTCCAATAAATTATACCCTCTATACTAACTTCACTAATAACAATTCCACAGCACTAAACTCGAAAAACATCTTAACAGATAGCTAAATCTCTTCTTCTGTGAATCTGATATTGTAACATGTTAGAAAATTAGGTTTTTAATTCCACATTTGTTTTTTCATTTTTAAAAATAAAATAGCCCACCTTACCATTGAAATTACATTCTTCAATATTTTCCTTAATACGAGTTTTTTTATAAAAATATTATGGAATATAAATCTAAAAATTATTTTTTACTTCTACCATCCTCTCTTGCCTTTTTTTTTTTTTAATTAATCTCTGAGCTTTATTTAATGCTTTCACTGGGCCTAGTTTGGGTAGTTAAATCTATCCTTGGTTATGGAATCTTCTTGTCCTAAGACTAAAGTAATTCAATTCGCACAAGAGAGAAACTTGAGTACACAGAACTCTACCAAAGTTTTCAACACATCTCTCATTACAAATAATACATTGCACACCCACACAATAATTAACAGCCATCAATTATGGTTGTCAAATCATAAATTTTAAGTGATAACTGATCAGCTTACTTAAGTTAAGTTAGTAATCTAGATGTTTGTAAACAGAAATTCTTTATAAAGTGAAATTAAAAAAAAAAAAAATACTTTATTTATGAATTACATCCTGCACAGTGTGCATCTTAAAATGTGTTGTCAAAAGATATAATAAATAAGTATAAAAAAATAATAATATACAAAATAATTTATTATAAAAATATACAACAAATTTAAAGAAAAAAAAAAAGAACTGAAATATATTCATTTTTCAAGCTTAGCCCTTTTGTTAAAAAATCTGCAAACATTTCTTCTGTAAGCCAGTACTTAAAGATTATTTCTTTCTTCTCCACAGCTTCTCTAACAAAATGATATATCTTATTAGATACATATATGGGATGATGGACAGGGTGGGACGACAATTTTTAAGGCCCATGGTTGTCATTATAAATTCCTTTTAACAGTCCAATTTATTTAATTTTTTTTTAATGAATTGCTTTATTAGTGCTTTTACTTAAAGCCATATATTTTGCTTCAACACTGGATAATGCTACTCTCCACTGTTTCTGAAACAAGTCAAGAAACAGCTACTCCAGTCAATGTTAACACATAACCTGTTTATGATTTGGTTCATCAGCCCAATATGCATCAGAAAATCTAGTCAATTCATTGAAACTCTTCTTCAATACAAACTCTAATTTTTGGTCCATTTGGTCCACACCTAATAATCCAATAGTTGCACAAACTTATTGATATATTGACTCAGTTTACTTCAAGAATGACAAATATCAGGATGAGTTAATACAGATAAATATATTAAAGAATATATCAGGTTTTGATAGAGTTTATCATGTATTAGATCTTTAAATTTCTGAAAAAGATCAAATGGTTTCATAATAGTCTTGCAATCCTGCATATTTTTTTTTATTTTAAATAAATTTTTATTTACTAGGTAAATAATCTAAAGGGTTATTATTATTTCTACCACCAATGAATATAGAACTCTCATACCTTATATTCTCCGTCTTCATTGGTTTCTGNCAACTTTGATTTATCAGTATAAAATCGAACGATTTATGTTCGTGCCACGAAGCGACTTTCAAAAAAATTTCAAAAGATCTATTCACCGATCCTACAAAAGAAAAGCTAAAAATATGGCTTGTTAAAAATTTTATACACACACATAATATATACATATGTATTAAAATTAGCGTGTACTTCACTTGATGGAGAAGCTGCACAATGGCAGTTCTCCTAAATCACTATTTACAATTGTTTCTTTTGTTTTTTCTTTATTAAATTATTATTAGGAAGTGTTGGCAATGAAGAGGTCACGTGGCCATTTCCTATTCAGACGGCGTGGTGGGTTATTAGGATGGGTAACACTGGAGATTTTGGGCTAAATGATTGGGATGCATGGAAAGGTTAGAATGGAATTTATTAAAATGTGTTGTGATAACGTCTTTTACAAAAGGGATTTTAAGGTCATTGTAGAGAAAGGGGTTGGCGACGTAATATGATGCACCAACTATGATTTTTAGATTGAAAGGACTGTATTCTTTGATATTGGATGGTTTAGCAGTTCCCCACAGTTCGACACTATACGTCCAGATAGGTCTCAGTAACGTCTTATAAAGGGTGAGTTTGTTAGTCACAGTTAAAGTTGATTTGTGGTTTAACAGTATGTAAAGTTGTCCAAATCTCCTATTTAGTTCCTGTCTTTTGATTTTTGTGTGTGTATTCCATGTTAGACGGGAGTCAAGATGTAAGCCCAGATATCTGACGCAGTCGGAAGTTGGGATAGGAATATTATTAAAGTAAATTCTGTCAGGTTGTTTCTTCCTTATTGTGAACATAACAGTACAGCATTTGCCATCGTTGACTTTAATACGCCAGCGCTTTCACTATTGCTGTATGTCCATGAGATGCCGTTGGAGATTTTTCCTGGCTGCATGTGAGTCGGCATCGGAACAAAGGATCGCTTGGTCATCCGTAAAGGTTTCAAGGAGTGTGTTAGGATGAGAGGGGATATCGTCTGTGTACAGGATGTAAAGGATGGGCCCTACCCTTTGGAACTCCCGCCTCCACTTGGTAATATTCGGAGTAATCTAATCCTTGTCGGACCCTGAAGAATCGATCGTTTAGGTAGGAGTGCAGGTTAAGGTAAAGGGTGCTAGGGAGGAGGGATTTTAATTTGAAGTCCGCTATTCCAGACCATGTCAAATGCTTCCGACACAGGCACCAACGCAGTACTGCTCTCTAGAACACGAAACACCTGTTAGATCGTGGAGTATTGGGCTCGGAAACCAAACTGGTGTTTTGAAAGTATTTAGTGATCGTCTAGGATTGGTATTAGACTTTTAAGAAGAATCTTCTCAAAGACTTCTGAAAAGAGGGGAAGAAAGCTTTTTGGACGATAGAAAGAAGGATTACTTGGAGGTTTACCAAGCTTTGGGAACAGAATTACTGTAAATAATCTAAAGGGTTATTATTATTTCTACCACCAATGAATATAGAACTCTCATACCTTATATTCTCCGTCTTCATTGGTTTCTGTACACCATCTCCCGTTGGCGAGCGCTTTCGGACATTGTCCATCTTCTGGCCGAATACATACGTTCACTGTCACGGTCCGTATTCAACTGTGTTTTTCTGTGAGTTAGTTGTGTCAGGTAGCTGTAGGGGTCACTTTTTTCGGCGATGAGGTCTGTCGCATGTGCGAGTTATGAGGGTCAGCGTCCATTATTCTTCTGTCTTTTGGCGTTGTTGTTGGTTTGTGCGTCGTCTGTTCGTTTGCGTTTGTGTGTTCGTTTTAGTAATAATAGCGGTCTAAATATTGTGTCCGATTGTGTGTTAAGTTGTTCGTTAATTATGTTCTTGTCCGCTGTCCTTGTCTTGTAGATTTCCATATTTTCTAATATGTC
>KZ806930.1:690950-713481 GCA_000696205.2 Oncopeltus fasciatus | reverse complement strand
CGACAACGCAAAAAGACAGAAGACAGCATAATCCATAGGCAAACACAAACACATTTACAAAAACTTTCGGAACACTTAGAACACCTCAACAAAGGGGATTACAACTAATCCCTACCTCAATTTATACCTGGAATAATGGACGCTGACCCTCATAACTCGCACATGCGACAGACCTCATCGCCGAAAAAAGTGACCCCTACAGCTACCTGACACAACTAACTCACAGAAAAACACAGTTGAATACGGACCGTGACAGTGAACGTATGTATTCGGCCAGAAGATGGACAATGTCCGAAGGCGCTCGCCAACGGGAGATGGTGTACAGAAACCAATGAAGACGGAGAATATAAGGTATGAGAGAATTACTGTAGATAACTTCCACAGGAGAGGAAAGTGTGTGTTCGGAGAATGGTGTTGTAGAGGTAGATGAGAAAAGTTACGGCTTTTTTGGGTAAGTGGTTTAGAATTTGGGCTGTAATAAGATCATACCCGGGAGACTTGCATTTAGGCAAGCGGGAGAGAATACATTTGACCTCAGAGGAGGTGACGGCTTTAGGAGGTGGAGACAGAGTAAGAGGGAAATCAAGGAATTCTTTTTCCTCCGTGTTCTTAGAATGGTTTTCTGGGTCAGGGTGAGGAGTGAAAGTTTGCTGAAGATGACGGCCAAAGACCTCAACTATGTCTGCATCGGACGCTGCTCAGGTGCTATCATCGTGGCGGAGAGGAGAGGTGGGGAGTGGTAATTGAGAATTTTTCTGGTGGCAGTCTAGAGGAATTTGTCTTCTGTTGTGAGTGAGGAGAGATGATTGTGAATTCTTTATTGTGATGAGATCTGAGTTCCCGTGTCATTAAACGGCTCAGTTTGTTATGTGCTTGATGGTCGGATGGTTAAGACGTTCTCTGCTAGGTGGTTCTAGCTCGTCTTTTGGATAGTATAAGAGTCTGTATATGAATGGGAAGAGGTTTGGTGTTTGAAGGATTGGGATTTAGAGGTTAAATAAACAACTGTAACGCTGAGTTACGAGTCTCGCACGGAGCCTCTTACCTTGCAGACTGGGCGATAAGAGAGGCTATGAGAGCTTAGCGCGGCGAGGAGGGGGCCGGACAGATCTTCCCCTGTAGTCCCCAGTGCTCCTTAACAAGTAGAAAAATAGTTCTCTTAACTCACTGTTTTTTGTGTGATCCTCGTGACGCATCGAGCTGCAATTGCACTCACATGTCACTGACACTTAACACCATATAAGTGTAGAGTTGGAGATAACAGTTCTTCCTACATCTCGTGTACTATAGTTGGAAAGACTGAGTATAGCGACACACACACAACTTTTTCCATGACGTCACAAATTGGATAACAGTCGAGCGGATCACCTACATAAGGAATAATTCAATATTGTTTCTCTGAATAATGTCTTCTTTTTAGCTCAGCACAACACTACAGCTACATGATAGGAGGGAGGTTGGAGGCAAGTTCAAGGTCTGTGTCTACATGGGTTGCTGTAGGAGAGCCAGCATCTCAACTCCCTTCACCCCATGGCCCCTCTGCCCCTGTCTGCCTCACTCCAGCTGACCTTGTCTGCTCCGTCAACAAAAAGGTATTATTTTAAAATAATGTCAGGTGATTAAATGTCTCAGAAATGTTTCCTCGTCTCAAACAGTGTGTAATTCTCTGTAAAACATATTTGCCTGCATTATAACAAAATGCAAGTTTAGCTTTTTATGTGTAAACACAATTTGAAAAAAAACAACTATTGAATATCATTTATTAAACACAAAGGTAGGTCAATAAGTGAATTATGGCCTAGATGAGTTTTGAAACACAAATCACCCTCAGAAAATCACAAAGCTGAAATTCCTACTCTTATCTCCTTTCTTACTGTCTGTCTCTAAATAATACTCCATAGGGTGCAGCTGTTAGATAAGAGCATATTATATTCCTATTTCTTTAATTGAAACTTCGTGAATAAAAAAGTTAATCCAATCAGAAATTCATAGATGTCCCAATGTAGTAGGAGTTTGGCATTAGCTTAACAATCATAATCATCAATCATCGGTTATATACTCCCATAAGGGCAACTAATGATGAAATAAAGCAAGATTAGTAATACTTTCTGGATATAATGGATAGAGCATGCACTCTGACAACAACATTTTAAGTGGTAATTTTTTAATGGTTTGAGGTTTGTTGGCCGTCGAGTATTATGCAGGAGAAATTAGTCAGAGTTTGGGCCAGGATCAGAAAAATAAAATACTCCAAAATTGTTGGGTAAGTTTTTATTATTGCCGATGTTTGGGCTTAACTTGTAAGTCATCAGGGCAATAGTGATATCTAGAGAGATCTCCAAAGGAGGTTTTTGGTCACATCTCAGAGTGAATTCCAGTTTAGCTCTGCACTCTGAGATGTGACCATAAATCTTCATTCATCACAATGGAGTATTTTAGTTTTCTGATCTTGACCAAAACCCTGACTAATTTCTCCAGGTAATTTTTTAAATGATTTTATTCATGATTCTTCCAATAACTTAATATATGTTCCTCAAATTATAATTTAGAAGATAATTTTTTTAATTTTATAACGTGTAGTAAGTCAACCCTCTTGTATTTCTTCTACCACTTACAATTAACAAGTATTTTGAATTATTTATTCCAATATATTGAAAAGCCTAACCAAGAAATTATTAAAGTTTACTTGCTTTGACCCTATACAATTAGTATTCCAAACACTCACTAAGGAATATATTTACTAATGGTTGACAGTTTTTTCCCTTCTTACTAAGCTGGAAAAAAACAGTCTAAAGCCAATCTTTAGATCGCTATCTTTCCTTTTATACTCATTACTCTTTCCAGCTTATATTATCAAATTATTCATTTACACTTCCCTGTACCCTTCTTTAGTGAAACATCAGAATTGCAAAATATACTCTGCTTGTTTCCAATGGACTTTTTTTTTCTGGTCCAAGCTTTGAAATTAAAATATTATCTAAAGTTTAAAAAAAATCTAACTACATAATTTCAACTAAATTTTTTTTAAATCTTGGAAAGAGTATTTATGAATACCAATAAACGCTAGCATTTTGTAAAATTTGGCAGTATACTTTATATTAATGAATTCGTTTACTCATTCACAATTGGCTTTATACTTTGGATTCCTTCCCCTTAAGATTCTTGAAAATTTCCAATAAATTTATTTGTACTTCAAAAAGAATAATAATTAGCCTAGATGGATATATTTTTAAAAAGTCTATAATATTTTGAATTTTTAAGCATGATATTTATAATAATATTTATATATTAACCTTCTTTGACCTTAGACAGAGGAGATAGTTTTAGCAACAGAATGCTTATATTATTAATAGCCAACTCACAGGCATCTCAGCTCACAAACCTTAGCCCTACGATCTTGAATAGCTTAGGAACTTTTCTTTACAGTTATTATAATTCAGTTACTTCTTTGTTTCATTGAAAAATCCTTTGAAAATTCGGCACTTTTAGTTAACGGCTTAAAATTGTATCCCCAATCCTGAAAGAGGATGACCCACAGAATACAGAATATATAATCCGCATACATATGTTCAGAGTTTTCAAACGCTTTGGATATACCTGGAGGAATCTTATGTTTTTTTTTTCTGTGCTAGGTGATATTCGGGACATTGGGAAAAAATGTTTTACTGGAGGCATTCTTGGCAATGTTTGCACTGTGATATGAACTTATTAAGTATCCATTAGTGATTCCAGAATATCTTATCCTGAGGCATGTAATTACCACTTTCTCCCAAGTTTTGTCTCTTTCTGAAGACTTCCATGGTCTGATATAGTTTTATCTTCTTTAGTTTGCTAGGGGGACTCTCGACCGACATAGCCTACCAGCTTTTTTTTTATTTTTTTATTTTTCTTTGCTGTGGACTATAACTTTAGGTAGGGCAATTGTTCTTTCAGGTAAGGGTGCTTAAGAGAACTTTTTGCAGCTATGTCTGCCAAATCGTTACCCTCTATCCCTGCATGTCCCATAAATGGACCACCCTCTTCTTTATTTCTCTTAAAATGGTGATATATTCTTGAACATGTTTAATAGGGGGGTAAAAAAACATGTTGTTCAAGCTTTGCAGAGAACTAAGAGAATCCTAATTCCTAACCACAATTATATCTTCAGGGGAGGATATACACAGATGGAGCCCTGAAGTGATTGCATATAATTCTGTTGTAAATATGCAGCAAATTTTAAGATTTTTTATGTAGGTAAAGTCTGCATATCCAGTGGCATTTTCCATTTTTCAACCGTATTGAAATGGGACTTTCAAAGCTTAAAACATAAAAAGCTCTTGGAATAAATAGCTTGCCAAGTTAGGTTTTTGAAGGTGGAATTGAAGTAGCTCATAGCCATAATACATCAGCTAGTGCTGAAGATCTGGTGAGAACGCTGGATACAGATCTCATCTGTCTGTATTAAAGAATGGTTCAATGACAGAATGCAGAATTCCAGAGACATAGCCTTATTTTCAGTCACATACAAAATTCTGATGTACATTGTGCTCAGCAGAATGTATTATCGATGAAACTACTGGGTTGATTACGATGGAGGATTCAGAGGAAGAAGGAGCACTTCAGGTCAAATACTCCTGACCCGAATACTTAAGAAAATATAGTAATTAAATAAAGTTGCACTAATAGCTTAGCATTAAAGAGTTCTAATACAGGGGAAGGAGTGTATATTGGAAGAATACACAAATTCTTGTCAACAAAGTTCATGAATCAGTAGTAGTCAGCAAGTAAAAAGATATGCAAAAGCTAGCATGTGCCTTAATAACAGTTGCAGAATCCATTGGCCTAAAGTTAACATGAAAATCAGGGCTCCTACCTATTCCTTAAAAATAAATTTTTAATTATTTTATTTAATATGCATTTTTATTGAGTGTTATAAAGTTTTAAAGAATATAAATGTTGTAAAGTTACATTTTACACCTATTATATTCTATGAAAGTGTTTAATGAGACAAATAATGGGTGCAATAATAAGCTTAAATAAACAATTTGGTTTCTTTACTTAAAAAATGGTGGATGTTTGAGCATATCCAGACAAACACACACATATATATCCCCAACTTTGAACTGAGCTTAGCTTTTTAGCTTTCCCTTAGAAGCATAATGAAGGATTAAAAAATTGTTCAAAAGCCATGGCATGCCATGGTACCTCTGAAACTACTAGATTTTCTTAAGTACTTCCTCTTTAATTAAATATAATATATTTAATCNATGTTGTGTGTGTGTCTATATATATATATATAATTAAACACTCACAGCTACTATTTAATAGTAAATATGAACAGGTGGGAGAAAGAGTGTAGTGAACAAAAAAAAAGAAAAAAATTATAATGAGTAAAATTTTTTTATATTTATTTATTTTTCCAGCTTATTAGGGATCACTGGATAATAAGGTTTAGCTAGAACCCAATTTAAAGACAATGATTAGCTTGAGTTTAATTGAAATAGCCCATCACAACCTGAATAAAGATTGCTTGAATTGGCAGAGTTGTAGCATATGGCGACCTGTAAAAAGTTAGATATACTTGCAGTCTAAGAACTTCGAACACAGAGGAATAGTTATGGGATAGATTGAGGAATTTATTGGAGGAATTGACTCAAGTAATAGATTGATATCAGAGTGGAAACCAGTGAGGAAATGCACCAGAGAGCACAGTAGTGGTCCTTAATAAGGCACTTATAATAACTACCGTTTGTAAATTTTTTTTTTTTTGTGTGTCATTAATTCATTTTATGTGCAACAATGGATGACATGAAGGAAAGTAGTTTATAATTATAAATATTATTTCTGTTGTGGTATTTAATCCCACGTAAATTTTAAACAAAAAATGCAAGGGAATAGAATAAAAAGCATGCCCGCCCGGATATCCAGGTTTGAGTCCTGGCTGAGACAGTTTAGATTTTTTATTCTATTCCCTTGCATTTATTGGTAGTTTATAATGTTTGGGGAGATGGGCAGTCGAAAGCCGCCCATGAAAAAGGAGGCCCAAACTGGAGGCCATGCCCCGGCACAAGGCGGGCTCACAATTCAAACTAGCCTCATAGAATTGGCCCCTTGTTGTTATAACCATTTTAAAAGATTGCCATTATTGATGCCCCTAAAGTTAACTTTAATTTAATCAGCATAGATGCAAAATTCTCAATGCTACTGAAGACATACTTTCGCACTTAGTGACTGATTAAATAATTTAAGCAGTAAGGTAATTGTTGTGGGGCAATAAGCTGACGGACAGAAAGAGAACACTGTTGGTGGGTTTTGTAACAAGAAGAGTATTAATAATAATTAACGAGTCACCCTAACAGTATACTTTTTCAGGTCCCTATGGCGAATCGCTCATAGACTCACTCTTGTTATACCAAATATGTCTGATAAAAAATACTCTTGGCCAGTAAATAATTGGATCCTTAAGGAACACAGAAAAATAACATTTTAAGTGTAAACAGAAAATATCAATAAGGTCTATAAGAAAAGATGATTCAAAATAAAAAATGCAAAATTGCCTCTCTTAAACCAAAACATAAAATAGCACACCCGAAAAGCACAAATATCCTTAGGGAAAAAATAGGAGAAAAATCATCTGAGCTTTGTTCTAAAATAAATATGGCATGTGTGGAGATTTTACCACAATGAAGAATACTTTAAGAAGAAGACAGTCTTGCTGGAATCAACGGCTTTTACAAATAAGAAGAGAAGTCTACAGAGCCCGAAAAAAATTTCTAAGAGAATAATGTGTAAGTGTATGTGTAACATTAGGGAGAACTGAAACAGCACTAAGAAAAGCATTTGGAGCAAACATTTGCTCGCCAAAAGAAATAATGAAAAAATTTCTGGATAAGTGTTCCAATTTGTGGGGATTCTTTATAAGAAAGTAATGGGCAGGCTCTCAGACAGAAACTTAATTGCTGAAATAAATAGTGAGTTGGACCTTACTAAGAGTGCAAGTGATGAGGTCAAGGCTATTTATAGAGGTCTTTCCCAGACAACTGTTCCAAGGACATTGTGTACCTTCATATCTTAAGGCTAAGATGCTGTCTTTATACAAGGATGTTATGTACTGGGATGATTTAGATCTAGTTATGGCTATCCAAAAAATGCAATGTTCGAAAAGCCCCTAGGACCAGGTATATTGTTAGCTGAGACTAATATAATAGAAGTCTAGAAAAATGAGTGTTCCTATATACAAATTAACAGTTAACTCTCTCCTCCAATTTTCCAGATAAATGTCCTTAGGAAAGTTGAGAACTTAATTCAAAAACTTTCTCTTTACAGTTTGAAATACTATAAAACTGCTATTTCAAGGTGCAGAGGAATCAGGCTGAATTTTGAAATTTGGGGGTGGTCGGCCCCCAAAAATAATTAAAGGGGCTGGGTTACCCAATAAATCGTAAATGAGTACAATTGGTCTTGAGCAGCAGAAGAGTCAGGCTACCCAGTGGTGACGTTTCAAGGGATGAGTAAAGAGGTTGTGCCCAGGAATCAGCCCTAGGTCTACCATTATGGGTTATAAGTAACACAAATTAGTTACCATTTATGTAAATTAATAAATTTTGGCTCACAAGTATAATAAAATGTGTATTGGAGTCCTGTTTTGTGGAAACAGCTCTCAAGTTGCAGGCCAACCATGTCCTTGCTAATATTTTGTCCCCTAACAGAAAGACTCCATATTGATTCAGCGGTAGGCAGGCTATTAGGGACCCGCATACTGCCTAACTTCTTGACTGATATATATATATGAAGAGGAGAAAGAAAGAATGTAGTGAACACAGAAAAATAAAATATTACAATTAGTATTACATTTTTGGGGAGACTTCTTGCCCATCATCAGACAGGAATCAAGAAAGACAGACGTGTGGGTGTGTGTGTGTGCGGGCGTGCGTGTGTGTGTGTGTGTGTGTGTATGAGGGAGAGAGGGGAGAGAGAATAAGCTATAATTTACGTTTGAGAGAACATGCCTTTTTTATATAAACACTTGCAGTTCAAGAATTTCATATTTTCTAAAAATATTATGTATTTTGTGAATTACCACAATAATAGTATGTTACATTATAAATTATAATACAATAAAAGCCTTAAGCACATTATATATTGTATTTGAGATCCATACTTGCAACAGATCAGTTCTATAATGGAACTCAAGACTTTAAAAAGAAAAGGATACCTGTTTAAGGAATTTCAAGACTATTACGCTTTTGAAACTGAGGAATAAAATGTTAAGTTAGTATAGGTAAAAGTTTAATATATTAACTTCTCATTATTATAGTATTTTGACATATTTTAAAATTAGATTCCTGAAATTACATATCTGTTTAATTTCTATTTGTTTTGGTGATTTTGAAAGGTGGGGACTACATATTTGAATATGGTTTTATAATGTAAACTTAGCTATTAATTTATTAAGTAGTTTAGGTATTTATATTTATATGATTTAATTTGAACTATCATATTTTCTTGAACTTTACTACATTGTACACTTGTATTGTTTACTTTATAATCATAAATATCAAAGTCTTTTTTATTATTTATTAACAATATAATGATTTTAAAGTACTGTGGGCTGTATAAACTATTTCTTTAACAGAGTTTAATTAGTGTAATATTTTTTCACTATAATTAATTTAATATTGGTATTAAAATCAATAAAATTGCTTCAAGTGTTTAATATTTACTGCTTTATTGTTTTTATTCATCATATAAAAGCCTATACTTATCACATTTACATTTTAATAATGAAGTTCTAAATGGAATCTATGACAAGGTTAACACTATGATGTATATGTTTAATCCATGTTTAGGTCCGTCAGAATTACATCAGACGTAGATTGCTCACTACTTACAGGGCTCTAGAGCGCCTCTCACAGAGTGAATTTGATTTAGACCGACTGGAGGCTGCGGCAGCAAGTGCTGCTACTTCTGGTAATAGATTATCCGTCCCCTCTGCCCAGCCCCTCAGGTAAATTCATAATAAAAATTACTTCTAATCTGGTCCCAATTTTAGATATGTATTTAGAATAAATCTTTAAAATTGCTATAAAAAAAAGGTACGAATTAGTAGGAAACAACTTGGTTGATTGAAGATTTAGTGTAAAATAAGAAATTTAACTATCTTACTTCATTACATATTCTTCTGCAATGAGTTATTACTTTTAGAAATTTATGGATTTTTTAAAAATTATTAAGTTTTAAAACATTTTTAGTAATGTAAGTGTGAAAAATACTCNTTTAATAAAAATAATTTACTTGTTTAACTTTTAAAAAAATGAATTTTTATTATAATTATATAGAGAGGTATATTTCATTGTTAATTTATTACTATTCTGTGAGAAATATTAAATTTAGGATTTATTGAACTCATTAAGAATAAAACATACTTAAGTAATATACTTAAAATGAGCTTAGATGAATTCTCTAATCTACTGAATTATGTTAAGGAAGAAATAACTTTCATTCTAGTTCAAATTCATCATTCTAACAAGTCTTACTTTGGAAACTAGAATGCTCAAAGCTTTATTCTTATTCTTTTAGTGACAAAGCTAAAGGAGTGACATTGTTATAACTTCTTTAGAGCAACTAATTAAACCGATTTATTTTATTTATTAATATAATAATTTAATTACTATAAAGAAAAGTACATTGTGTGTTACTGTGTTTTCTTGAATTATGCTCTATTAAGAAGTTGCATTTGCTTCTGCCTTCCCTAGTAGTTAACCTGGCATGCAATAAACTTCATTTTTTATTTCGTACTAAGGCAAATAAATTCATTCCAAATGTTAAAATAAATAGCCAACTTTGTTCAAAAGTCTTTACATCCCTTAAAAAAAAAAAATTGAAATCAAGAACAAAGTGCTTTTGAGATTTATCATTCTCCCCTTAGAGCCCATAAAGCCTCTAGGTGAGAGTCTAGCGATGGACTGGATAATTCTAACGCTAGACTCTCATCTGAAAGATTCCTGGGCTCTGAGGATAGGACTGTCTTGAAAGTCATGGACATAGGATATGTCCCGAAAGTACTGAGAATTAAACAAAAAAAAAATGAATAGTTACATTTTTTTATCTTTGGTTTCAAATATATTATATTTTGTACCAATCTGGTAAAATAAATTAAATATAACATGCTAACAAATTGAAAGTACTATTAATAATAGGAGAAATGTAAATCATACCTTTATTAAATGGCAAAAATTAAACAGTTCTATTGAATTGTGAGAAAGAAGCCTTAAATTATATTAAATTGTAATTGAATCTGTAACACCACCAAAAAAATTATAAATTATTTTTCTCTTAATGTTATTATTATATGGTTGGAGGTTGGTTAGCCAAGTAATCAGATAAAATGGTCAGAGTTTAGGCCAGGATCAGAAATATAAAATATCTTAAATTTTTAGATAATTATTTTATTACTGCAAATGTAAGAAGCGATCTCTGAGGAAGGTTTATGCTCACATCTCAGAGCTTAGAACTAAACTGACAGGGAATTTGATGAAATAAAATTATTTTTGCGTGGAAGGTTCTTTTATCTTTGTATCATCATCAGTTCATTTTGATGATTATTTAGTTTTCAATTTTTAGTTTTAGAGATGAACAAAAATTAATTTCTAGGCAAGGATTATGATTAAAAAAATACTGTCTCAACTATATACAAAAAAAAAAATAATAATTTTGCTATATTTCAGCTAACTGTCATTTAAACTGACAATATTCTATAAATAAAAGCAGTATTATTAAAATCTACAGTTAATTTCTAATAAATGCCATTTAATCAATTAAATCTTATATCATTTAAACAAATGATAATTTTTTAATGATTTAAACAATTTTTCATAAACTCCTGAATAAGAATTGGGCCGGAGAGTTATTTCCTATTTCCTTTGTATTGAAGGAGTTCCTGCTGTTAGAGCAGGAAGTTACAGAACACTTTAAGACCCTAAGAGTGGAAAGTCTTCTGGACCTTTGGAAGTTGATATGGAACTTTTAAAGAATGTTGGTTGCTGAGCATCCCTTTATAAGTAGTATAGTTCTATAAGCCTTTGAATCTCAAAGATGGGTATTTATCTCTATATTTAAAGAGTTGATCAGAGATGATTTGCTAATTACTGGAATCTGTATCTGAACTGGATCCATAGCTCTCAAGAAAAACTGACAACTCCATTTGGCATTTATCAATTTAGACCAGCACCTATCCCACTCATTTAAAGCTACAAAAGGATTAAATTTTGGTTACTACTTAACATAAATCTTGTTTAAGATTTTTTTTAAAAAGACAATTCAACTGCTTATGGGTCACTTATGCCCCAATACAAGAAAGTTTGTTCATCTAACTTCATACTACACTAATTTCATCAATTATTTAGTCATTTAAAATATAACCAATAGCTTATCTTATTTTGCTGCTGACTTTCCAGTATTATTTATGCTTTAGTTGGTAATTAAAAATACTATTACTCAATTTAAATTTGTATTTTGTCCTACTAGTTTCATATCTAATATTGATGCCTCTTCTGTAGCTTAATATATAATTTTGTAAAAAGAAAAACGGTATTGCACATTAAAATTGGAAACTTTCGCCTACAAGACTACATAAAAATTGATGAGCCCAGGAAAGGGCGGATCTTATATTTTTATGAAACTTATGCACTGTGTATAGAATGGTAGTGACTTACTGTCAGCCAAGAAAGAAATCTCTCATTGACATTAATGTAGACATGGAGCCTGTATATTCAAATTATTGTAGTTTTTTGAAAAAAATAATATGATAGCTAGGTCTTCTGAGGTACAGAGAAAGGTGTGGGAGAATAGATAATACTCTTAGCACAATATTTCATACCCACATCGTCACTGCCCATAGATGTGTCAGTATAAATGTGGTAGAATGAGGTAAATTGTCATCGACCTTATGGAAAATGTGAATATGACTTTTTCTTCTGGTATTTGTTGACCTAAGATCAATAAAGGGCGAAGAAAGTATCCATGGCATTCGAAATTAATTTTAAATGTTATTTTAGCTCTGGCGGGTACAAGGTACTTAGAAATCATTGTGATTTATCTCTTCCCCATCTTATTGAAAAATGACACATTTACATATATATACATGTCATAATATTAAATTTCTGTCATGCAGGAATTACGTAAGATAATCAGATTTTTGATTAATTTAATCAAAGATGGATATAAATAGGAGTAATGCAAGGAGTATGATTACTAAAGTTTGCTCTTGACTGACCAGGAAGGAGGAGTGAGGGAAGCGCTCATAGTTACATTTGCAAATTTCGTGCTTAAAAAAGCATTTTTTTATACAAATATAATTGGACACAAATGTTATGAAATTCCATTTACACCAATTATATTCTATTAACTTTTTAGTAACTGAAATAATAACATAAAATTATGATTATGATGATCAATTTTCATCTCCCTCTTAATTCCTCCATTTTTACATCCAATTTCAATGGAAAATGTATTCATTTATATGTTTGCAATAAGAAGCTGAAATACCGAAATTTTTGTTTTTTATTTACTTTAAAAATAACAGAACCCATCGAACACTTAAAATTACACTCTGAAATGTCTTTCTTATTATGTGTTATTTAAAAAATATCATAGAACATAATTTTACGCTAATTTTGTTAAATGAAATGTTTTTATGATAGTAGTAATAACTAAGATATTAAGACATTAATAATTAATAATTAATTAAATAAATTAAGACACTTTATTAATCTCAAGACCGATTTCAGCCATAAACAAACTAACCCAACGTTTTGCAAAATAAAGCTCAAATATCAAATTTATCATTATTTAAAAATAAAAAAGTGGATGCTACAGTGCGTGTGTCTATCCAATTTTGAACAGACCATCAGCTCCCCCAATGTAAGATTAGTGGAGATTTATTGAAATTATTCAATAGTTACCAACAACTTGAAAAAAATTTTAGATTTAAATCAAGCTATTCCCGTTTGTACCAACTTTTGAAAATTTATTAAAAATCGCAACAGATCTTTATCCGTTCTACATTGGAGAAGCTAAACCTATGATCTTTAATAAAACTAATAATAATTAAAATAAATGTATGTGTGGGTGTGTGCGCGCATGCACGCGAATATTTATTTATTCATTTATAATGGTCTGTTAAGCGCTAGCGTCCACAGTTTTTATAAGTACGAAACAAAATTTGATATTTAAGATTCATTTTGCAAACTAGTAGATGAATTCGTTAATAGCTAAAATTAGCAGGATGGGTTTAGGGGGAGAATTTAAAATATTAACATCTTCATTATTATTAACGTTATGAAGAATTCATATTGAATGAAATACGTGTGAAATATTATTTTAAAAATTTATTTTAAATAGTATTTTTCAAATAACATATTAAGCAAGATAGTTAGGAATGTGATTAAGTTTGTTGGGTGAGGCTTGTTATTTTTAAAATTTAGAAAAATAGTTCAGTTTTCTAGCTTTTTATTGCAAATCCTCTGAATTTTTGGTACAAATTGGATGAGGAAAAAAGGAAGTATAATTTGGGACTAAGTAAAATTATAATTTATTATCATCTTTGTTATTTGTTTACAAAAAAGTTATAGAACATAGTAGCTAAAAAAATTAATTTTCTAATGTTCTTGTTATAAAACATTTTGTGAAAAACATTTATTAGAGATGTTTAAAAATGTGACTGTGATTAGAGTGCTTACTCCAATTTATACCAATCTTTAATGAAACATGGTAAATCTGTTTAGTTTATGCACCTCTAACCTGACGGACTATATATAGTTATATATATATATTTTTTTTTTTAAGTATTGCTCAATAATAGGTTTCCTATAGGGAAATTAAGCCAGTCACATTGGTACCTGATGCGACTTCTGAAAAATGTCAACTGATCTTCACTGATCCCAGATGTTGAAGCTAAAAATATGGAATATATATTTATATACCATACTACACACTCACACATGCTCTAGCATCCATAATTCTTAGAATAATGAAAACCAATTAGTCATTTTTTCAAATCATTGGATATGTTTGTTAATTGTTAAAGTTGGTCTTGGTTAGGGGGGGGGGGTGTTTGGAGGAAGACAAAAATTTATTAATTTAAATTTACTTAAAGAAATTTATTGGTAAAATAGGTAGAAATTAAATTTTATAATAATTAGTTTTCATAAGATTTATAAACACATATCTTTGAAGATATTTTGATATTGTGAGCCTATTTTAATATATTTGAACTAAACTCAGTATTTAAGATTTTAGTGTTAAACCTTTGAAAGATTTTATTTTTGGACAATATGAGATTAGGGAGATCCCCATAAACCCCCGGTATAGAGGAAAACTAAAATTTTTTATCGTAATATCATCATTTTTATTTGAGTTAGGAAAAACCTCTTAATAACGGAGACATTAAGAATCATAAAATTTTTTCTCCCTGAAAATCTCCACCTCGCGTCCTTTCGGACGTTTTCAGTGAATAATGTCGTCCAACAATTTGCGGGAAGAATTCTGAATTTGGTTTACCTATTTTAAAAATGACGGATATGAGAACAAGTATATGCTTATGTAATTTTGCCTGGACTATTTGTTTACCTTCTTCTAAGTACAATCAGATAATTATGAATGATTTTTAAAAATAAGTGAATTTTAAAAAGAACATTGTGAACCGCCGTTAGACTTCCTACAGATAGATTCCTCAAGAGAACTCCACTAAAAGTGTTTCTAATTTGTGATTTGTTGCTAAAATGACTAACAGGAGTTGTGTTTGCAGGAACCCAGTGAAGAAGAGGATCGGTAACCTGTCGCTGACGATGACTGATGTGGAGAGAGAGCGGGGGAAACCTCTCTCCAAGTATGACCGCAACATGATGATCTTCAACTGGCTCCACACCCTGGACGATGCGGAGGCCGTGCCTCCATAGTCTCCGGGCCACCAGCGGCTCTAGTGGGGCTCAGAGAGTGGGGAGGGCGAGGCCTTGGCAATGTGGGGGGTCAGTTACTTCAGTCACAGTGATATAACCTGCTGGCTTGCAAGTGGCTAGGAGACCCCCTCCCTCCCAGTTTCAGCCTAGCACCACCAGATTCGCCGGAAAATCAAGTGCCAAAATATCCACGCCAATTAAGACTTTTTCACAAATGAATTGGAGTTTTAGTTGTTTCAGTAGGAGGTTCTTGGAGTTTCTGTCAATTTTAGAAGTAGATTGACACTATGTGTTGTTTTATTTTGACGCACTAAGAGAAGAGACTGACAGGATACAAAAAAAAAGAAAAAAATAAAGCCATTCTGGGAAAAAAAAAATCACGTTATACTGTACTTACATAAATATATACTTACAATTAGAATAATAATAATTGAATGTTAACCGTTTTGTATAGAATTGCTTGGTCTAGTAATTTGTCCGGTTCACCTGCTTCTCAGTGGGCACTTCGACAGCAGATTTAATAGTTTTTATTGACATTTCCAATTTGAAATGTACAGGTCAGCCTTCCCCATCGCTTTGAACCTTTACATCTGCTCTAACTAAACCTCATCTTTCCCAGACCCAGACCATGTAGAAGATTTACATGTTCGGCCTGCAGGATTACTCGTAAAACTATTATTCACCTCACAAAAATAGTGTGTAGACATTGTGGGGAAACTAGGCGCTGTGAGTTTGGGAGATATTCCAGTAATCACCACAAATCTACCTGTTAACTATGAACTATGGATAGCTTGGAGCAAAAGTAACAATATAATCATGGGATACCCTATTATATATACATATACATAAATAAATAAATATATATATATATATATAATTTAGCTGGGCTTAATATACAGTCAGCTGACTAATTGATGATTTCTGGAACTCCTTCTTCCAACTTCGATTTCCTTCTTTCAACCTTGGTTTTGTACATGATCAAAGATTATTTATTCAGAAATAATTTTAAAAATTATATGGAAATTTCCCTACATAATTATGCACTCAGCTTAACAAAAACAGTTAAAACAAATAACAGGCAATTGGTTGTAGGTAAGCAACTCTCGTTTATAATTCATTTTATGAATGAGTGCCATTTACTTGAAAGCAAAAGACGATAGCATAGATATGTTCAAAAATAGTTTATATTCATTATAAATTCATCTTGTCAGAGTTATATGAACCATTGGATGAAACCTTATTGTAATAATTCTTTAGCAGTAATGTCGATTCAGACTGTTCAAGATTATTTGCATTATCTCTAGAAGATATTTCTAAAACAAGTTTAATAAATCCTCTATGCCGTCTGATAAGAAATAGTCTTCTTTAAATAACGGACTTGTACAAAAGAAAGAAAGACTGCTAAGGCTAGAACCACCGGACTGGTAAGGTGGACTACCTTACTTCGAAACCGATGGATCTTCACCAATGAATTCATTCTCCATAAAAATATCACCAATAAGAAATCGCTCCTTTATTAAAATGTCTGTCATGCAGGCCCATCGTAAACTATGCAGAATTCACTTGTTTCACAGATTGATACAGATAAAATAAAACGACTAATAATAGAAGCCAAAGAGAGCAATAAGTGTAAAAGGAGTAGCATAAATGGTTTTAGGCTGGTCAGTAAGGAAGACAGGAGAGACGTTTAACCACTCCAGTTACATTGCAAAATATAAGAGCGTTTGGTAAAAATGATATTAAAAAAAAAAAAAAAATTTTGCACCTTAATATTTTGTGTTTGTTTTAAACCTTTAAGGTTAGTTTTAAACTAAAGAAGACACTAATTACTATTCAATTTTGTCTCTCAGAAGCCTCTTTCTGGTTCAAAAGAAAAAATAAATAAAAGTCACGCTATGGTACCAATGTAAATAGTTTGCGTTCCCAGAATCTGGGTAATCTGATAATATTACTAAATAATGCTATACTTGTAAAATTCTTCCAAGGTGAGCACAATCTTCTCATTACTTTAATCATGTTTCATATGTAATCAGCCATTAAAACTAAAATTACACACAAAAAATCAGTATTAAGCTCAATGAAATTGTATATTTAAGATTTTCTAAGTTATTAATTAATGAGTACTAATTTGTTTGATAGTGGAGCACTAATGCCAAATTTTTCAGTGATTAAGCATTGCCAAATTCACAGGCACTAATGTGCATCAGGAGCTCAACAGTCTTGTTTCAAAGACTAATTTGTTGAATTATTTGTGAATAAGAATGGAAATGTTCTTCTCAAGTCTGCTGGTGATGAATTCAGCCATGTTGAATCTTGGTTGTCCAATGGATCTAATCAAATTTTTATGTTCTTTCTGAAATAGATTTGTTTTAAGCGTTTTCTAGCACATTAATTATTTAATAAATGTTGTTTTTTTCCTTCCCAAACTTCTTATAAATTATTACTTAAATATCTCTGAGTGATCCAAGTATGTATATTCTAAAGAAGAGGTGTTCAAATTATGTTACATCTGCTGATTCATCAATCTTCAAATCAGTTGGGTTATTTTGGGTATTTATTTAATAATAAAACCAACACTTCTCTAAGCAGACTATTGTAATGTAGCACAAATTTCTTATAAGCAACTTGGCAGGCTAATATTTAACTTTAAAAGCAAAATAGCAAAGCCTTATATAGATTCATATCTATAAAACATGGATATTTTATCTAAAGATGATTTGGGCAAAGTTAAAACATGTGGTGGGGGGGGGGGCGCATGTTAATGGTGAGTTCATTCACCACCCACGGCGTGTTAGTGGTGTGTTGTGATCACTCGAGTCTGGCACTCACTCTGGTTTTCCTTAATTAACAACGAATGGTATCCAGGGAAACCTCTAATATGGAAAGAAAAACTTAAAGCACTTTAGTTTTTACTAGGAACCATCGGCTCAAGATTCCGTAACCACTGTAGAATTATTAAATTAGCTACCTATTACTGGGGGAAAGGACACAACCGTTTTGATTAATAATAAAAACCGATAAATCATTTATAATGAAAAATTATTGGATGAAAAACAAGCTAATTTCAATGCCCTGTTTTGATGTCATTACGATTATAACCTCCAAACTGACGACACTAATAATATGGAAATATATCAATTAAACATTCCTGAAGTTTAGTGTATAATTCACTAATATTTCTGTTGGTGGTAAATACATTTTCTAAATGTCAATGTAATTAGTAGCAGCGCACAAAAATAAAGTTTTCCCAATATCTATTGGCCAAACATAATTCAGTGGTTTTATTGGTAGTTGAGCTATATTTATTGACTTCCACCTATTTAATTTATACACAAACATTTGTCTATAATATTAATATAAATTATTTTTACAAACCACATTAAAAAGTTACATGTGATTTTCTTACTCTGTCGTCCCGCTTTCGAAATATATGTACGGGGTGGAGCACGATACTACTGCAGTCCGTGGATGTTCTTCAAAAGATATTTGTTAAACAAGTTATATAGATGATATGTAAGACGTATTATTGTAAGACAGTAGCTCAAGCATATTTTAACTAATTTATGTCCGACCTTAAGTAAAATCCGCAAAAACACCTTCGTATATCTCCCTGAAGAAAAACAAGCTAATCGCGTTTCTTTAGTGCCGCTACTTTTGAAAAATGTCTTCCTTCACAGATCCTACCTCTCCAAAAAGTTGGGTTTGTTTTAAATTTACGGTATTTTTTTCTTCATTTCTCAAGTGGTTAACGTCTACAAACCAGAGAAATGGATGGGAGGTTAGAGATAAAATTGAGAAAAAGAAAATATCTTAGTCATTGTTAATTTTTCGAGAAAAAAAAAAAATATATATATATAAACTATGTCTAATACTTAGTAAATCTGTATTAGGTGTAGGGCCCCTTTGAAATTTACTTTAATTTGTCGCTCTGTTGAGTCATGCTTTAACGTTTAATATCGCGTAAAATTTGCAGTTCGTGCATGACGTAGAAAAACGTGCATTCCTCATTTGGAAATATTGCACAGTTTCTCTTTCTGGACTAAAAACAAAGAAAACAACTCAGTTAAGTGTACACAAGAGTCCATGTCAAGCTTATTCATTCTTGGATAGAATTCTTTATTTTTAATTTTACACTTCTCATGATGTGTCAAACAATAAGAATGCCCGGACTATATGAAGGTGTATACATATGAAATTCCTAATTTACTGAAATGGAAGTATAGTAATACTGTGTATATGAGGAAAACTACTGGATATTGTTCAGAAATGGTTTAAAAGTTTTTTCAGGTTGGTTTACTTATTTTTTCTAAACCACAGAAAATAAAGTATGTCAATATCGTGAATAATGGGTGTGTCCAGTATTAATTAAAAGAACATTCCTGATGGTTCATTGGCCTATTTAATAGCTACTACTGTTTCCAATTAATCACATAGATTAATTAATATGGTTTAATTTAATAGGCAAAGGGGAAAATATTGGAAATAAACAATATGCCTAAGAACAAAATATTATGTGTATAAAAGGAAATTTTAGAGGTTGCTGAATCTAGGTGAAATGTGAGTGCAGTGATGCATTTGACTCTCTTGATAGTTAATTACTTAAATATCTTTCTAATCTGTATATGCCTTTTTTTTAAATTTTATAAAATGAAGAATTGCATTTTACACATATTAATGTTATTTCGAGTTTTTCCTGTACTAATAATAAGAAATATATTGAAAGTATTTAGTAATTAGTATAAATTTCGTCTTGTCCTAATCCCAACCAACTTTCCCAACGGATTTCAGCCAATGACGAATGCGTCTGACAGTTTCCACGTAGAACACGACAGTCCTAATTTTCTGTTCTATCGTAGTTGAAGACATTTTGTCTGTCCGAACTGTTTTATGTATAATTAAACATAAAATATATTATATTAATGTTTTTGTTAAACTAATTATTACAAAAACCTTGTAGATTTGAAACGTCGGTGTTCCTTTTCTGTTGCCGAATAATCGGTCAAATAACAAATTTAATGTATATATTTTAAGATATTCTATACCAGGGCGCTTAGAAATGTACTAATATTTAATTTTATTAATGTTAATTACTACTTCTTTGTAAGAAATGGTCTTTTCATGTTTCCATTCCGAATTATTGTATTTGGTTAATGGGATCAATTATGATGCTTCTATCTAGATTACCCCCTTTCCTTCAAGCTAGCCTGTGCATCAAACGTCTGTTGGTTTTCTCAACATTCGCATTTCATTCAGAAGTGATCTTCAAGAATAGTGATAATAGTATTTCTCTGGTGTTTCCTCACTGTCCAATTCTGTAATAAGTCGGAAATTTATTCAATCCATTTACCTACATATGTTTACGAGCTCCCCAGCTTTGTAATATTAACTTTATCAAATGCGGCTACCAACCCGTCTTCAACTAACAGGACCACAATAATTTTCTTCTCTACCATTGGTTCTGTAGAGTAAAGAGTGATCGGTCTCACTGACAGTAAAACAGTGATAAGTTACATGAAGGACACGAAACGTCTCTTTCCAATAACGCGATAGCAAATTCAAGCCCTTCAGTAGCCGACAACATACCAGCCGTAGCTATCGTCAAATCCCTCAGAGTGTCTTCTGCAGAATTCCTTCTTGGGGTCTCCTTACAGAAAAGCCAAAGTTTCAGATTCATCCCTTCTCTTCCTGCTACACTCAATCTAACTGTTCCGTGTCGTGCAACCAGAATAAATACTGCATGGAAAACTCCTATTTTTATTTGGTTATACCCCTCTTCTACCAGTCTGGCTTTAAAACTATCAACGGATCCATCTGAAGCAGTTATGCTTATGAAAACCACTTGCAAGCTAAAACTTTCTTCTCTTCTGACAAATAAGTTTAGCTCCCATAGCTTGGTCAGATTTTCTAGACTTTCTATTTTTTGATAATAGAACCTCCTAGAGCTAAAGTTACAATATGTCTCAGGAAACATATCTAAAACTTTACAAATTAACACAAAATCAGACAGCTCTGTTGTATGCTCATTCAGTAACTCATTTTGAATTTCATGCAAAATTTGTTTGATTTTACACAATTGTGTGGAAATATGGTTCTCTAACTGAAAAAATTTCATCTCCATGTATATCTAATCCTCAAACCTCCCACCATATATATTTTGCAATTCTAACCTTACTGTCACTAGTAGACCTAAACCTCTTAAATCTCTCGATGTTTTTATCACTTAGTAGTCATTCCAAGTTGAGTCGTACCATCGGCTCTCAAATAGTAACTACATGTATTTTCACAACATCCATTTGGTCAGAAGTGAACCCAATCCTCAGACTGTGCATTCCTAAATGAATCCTAAATACATTCACCTACTCATGTTTTCTCACTGGCAATCTCTGCATTAGGTTACAATACAACGCTTGCCTACACGTGCTAAGTATTTTGCTCAATGACCTCTTAAGATTAAAATACCTTTATATTTATGATTTTTTGTGAATGAAAATCCACTATATTAGTGATTGTCGAATATTGGGCAGATAATTCATTTGGTGTGTTCATTCTGAGGTATTAACACCTGGTACTTATAAGAAATAACATATTTTTAACCACTTAAGTTAAGTAATGAACAACTCTTTTAGCCTCAAGAGTAAGTTGAGCAGGGCTTTTTGTTCGATATTATAATCCTTCTTGCTGTGATAACTCATCATCTCTTAAGTCTTTCCACACCAAAACTCATTAAGAGACATTATATATATATATATATATATATATTCTGTACAAACTATAATGAGAATTTTTATGANTATATATGCTTACTTTTTGTTTTTACCAGCATTCAGAAACGATGTTTATTTTAGTTAGGAAAATGGACTTGAAAAACTAGCGGTTCCCCCCCCCCCGTTTTCTATAAATTTTGTAAAGTTTGATAAAATGCGAGAAGTGTTTTTGCCATTCCACATTGTCCTACTGACTTCCCCTTCGCTCCACCCTTACGCTATAGTGATTCACAAATGTTGATGCGTCTTCGGCCGGAGCAAAAAGATCAGGTAGCTTAGTACTTTCTACCTATGCAACTTGTAGCACTAGTATAATAATATGCATTGGAAATTATGTAATAATAAGCTTCAAATAAAGTAGAAGTTCGAAGAGAAAATTTATAATTTGTGTGATTAGAGTTTGAAGTGTCTTAAATAAAATAGAATTTGTAAAGTGTTTGTTTGGTGTTGTCAAAGAAGGATTATATGTGCCTGGAAATGTATTCATTTATTACAATGAATATTCCCTTGATTACAGAATATCGCCCCTAATAACATTTAAAATCTTGAATTTTTAAAACGCCTAAATATATGTTTAATTATAAACTTAATATTATAATTTTATTAACCGTATAAGTTTAAATATTTTTGATCATCCCTCTAATGATAATTTTTTAATTTTCAAAAATTAACATGAAAGCTTGATAGCATCATAATTTTTATTAAGGTCAAATTCACTTTCTAAAGAACCTATGTCATTTAATATGTAGAATATTAAAACTCTAAATATATTTTAAATAAATAAAAGTGTTTTGATTTTATTATGATCGGGGGAAGATTTGTTAAAATTAA
>KZ806930.1:661070-690810 GCA_000696205.2 Oncopeltus fasciatus | reverse complement strand
ATATATATATATATATATATAATATATTACATAAGCAGTAACATTTTCGATATTATTTCTATATGAAATTGGAAGAGATTGAAATTTGTATTTAATATGTATTTAAATATATCCTCTATTGCTAAGACTACTGTATCTTGGTACGTCTGAGGCGAATTGTTTAAACGAAATTGCAAGTATTTAACGCTGTATTCCATTTACAAAGCCAAGAACTCAAATAGTGCAGGAATTTCATTATATTTTTATTATTCAATCTGAAACATTATGTAATAGAGTGGTTCAATGGATTTTCATGTAGAGTTATTACACTATAAAATGAACTGTAAAATACTAACTCTTTCGAAATTTGGTCTTCTAAATTCTCTTCACTTCCTGACCGAATTCCCTTTTGGGAATCTCCTGATTCAAGAGTCTTGGAATCTGTAATCTTATAACCGGATTTGATCGATATTTCCACAAGAATTGATAATATTTTACAGCATTAGCAAGGAGAGCTACTAAATAAATACATTTCGAATTACTTAGCCAAGCTAGAAATTGTCCCGTGTTTCGACTAGGGGATAGCTGACATTTGGGTACTGTATTTGCTCGAGCTAAGGGTTTGACCAATATTTGGTTAATGAAGGTATGTTTCAAGAAGAAAGTGCTTAAATAAATTCTATCATTCTCCTCGCCGTAACTACTATAGAGAGTGTCTTCAAATTATTTTCTGGTTTAATATTTTTTTAACTTTAAGGTGTAATATAGTCAATAAATTTAATTTTTATCTTAAATAAAATGTAGTATTAATTTATATATTTAAAAAAACTTACATATGCCTGCTTATTAGCGTTTATTATACTGAAAATATAAATGCATTTAAATGGTTAAGTTTGCTAAGAAATAATATTATTGTTGTAAATATAATCAATATCTAGCATATGAATGCTGGATGAATTACATTGCAGAACATGATTCATTTGCCATGTTTAACTATTATATCCATTTGCATAAATATATGTGTATATGTGTAAGACTAAATAAATATTGTAAATTTGTTCATTCACAGCAAGTTCTGAGTGGTTTGGTTCGTTTTTGTGATCAAATTAGATTTGAGATAGATTATTAGTTTGAGGTACAGGTGCAACAGTCAGAGCAGGCGTTCTATCTTCTGCAAAACCTCTAAAAATGTAACTAATTAATTGGAATACATTTTTATACATTCATACTATTTTTTTTATTTATTAAATTATTGTGGGTTTTTTAAAATATTGAATAGTTTTAATACCCTCCAATATAAAAAAAAAAAAATTTTTAATATTAATTTATTAGAATGTTTAGCAATCTTTAAGAAATTATGAGGATGGCTTATTGTAAAGTGTTTATTGTAAATAGTTCTTTTGCAATAAACATGTCACTAACGAATTGTTTGATAAACTTTAAAAATGCAAAAATATGGTTTGCAGAAATAATGACATTGTGTATGTGTGTGGGATTGGAGTGCTGGTACAGAGTGGAGAGAGTGAATTCCGTTAGCGAGTTATTTCTCTTGAAGGAACGGGCGTTGAGAAAGTGTAGAAAATAGGAGAATGGGGTATTCTTGTGTTAAGTGTGTGAGCTGTGCGTGTGTGTGGTAAGGGTCAGAGTATGGGGAGGGCTTTTCGACCAGCGACTTGAGTAATGATTGAAACTGAGAGAGCCAAATCAGTGCGTCAACGGTTATACAATAGCACTGTACAGAGCGAGCATTAAAGGGTGAATAAGTGAGGCAATACTAGGAGATGGAGGATGAGTAGTGATACTAGGTGGGAGGGAAGGACGATTAGGATGGGGAGAGGTAGACTTTGATTTGAAGCAGGGTATGTGAGATAGATTTAGTGACAGAAAGAAGAGATGCTAAGTAACGAGCGGGTGGAAGTGAAGGGCTACGAGACAGAAGAGTGACAGAGCAGTATTGCAAGGTGTGTGTGTGTGAAAGAATGGGGCTGTAAGAGGAGGAATGGGAAGCAAGGAATGAAGAGTGGAGAGTGAGAGAGAGATGCTAGGAGCCGGAAGTGCGAGAGGGATGCTAGATGATGGACGTGTTGAAGAGAAGGGCTACGAGACAGAAGAGTGACAGAGCAGTATTGCAAGGTGTGTGTGTGAAAGAATGGGGCTGTAAGAGGAGGAATGGGAAGCAAGGAAGGAAGAGTGGAGAGTGAGAGAGAGATGCTAGGAGCCAGAAGTGCGAGAGGGATGCTAGGTGATGGACGTGTTGAAGAGAAGGGCTATGAGACAAAAGAGTGACAGAGCAGTATTACAAGGTGTGTGTGTGAAAGAATGGGGCTGTAAGAGGAGGAATGGGAAGCAAGGAAGGAAGGTTGGAGAGTGAGGGAGTGAGATGCTAGGAGCCGGAAGTGTGAGAGGGATGCTAGGTGGTGGACGTGTTGAAGAGAAGGGCTAAGAGACAGAAGAATGACAGAGCAGTCTGGGAGAATGGGGCTGTAAGAGGAGTGAATGGGAAGCAAGGAAGGATAGTTTGAGAGTGAGAGAGTGAGATGCTAGGAGCCGAAAGTGTGAGAGGGATGCTAGGTGATGGACGTGTTGAAGAGAAGGGCTATGAGACAAAAGAGTGACAGAGCAGTCTGGGAGAATGGGGCTGTAAGAGGAGTGAATGAGAAGCAAGGAAGGATAGTTTGAGAGTGAGAGAGTGAGATGCTAGGAGCCGAAAGTGTGAGAGGGATGCTAGGTGATGGACGTGTTGAAGAGAAGGGCTATGAGACAAAAGAGTGACAGAGCAGTCTGGGAGAATGGGGCTGTAAGAGGAGTGAATGAGAAGCAAGGAAGGATAGTTTGAGAGTGAGAGAGTGAGATGCTAGGAGCCGAAAGTGTGAGAGGGATGCTAGGTGATGGACGTGTTGAAGAGAAGGGCTATGAGACAAAAGAGTGACAGAGCAGTATTACAAGGTGTGTGTGTCAAAGAAAACCCCTAGCACCAGTTGCATACCAGTTTCTAGGTGGAAAATGGAGAACGGGCTTGGAGTTGGGTCAAAGGGAGAAAAAATCTGATAATGAACCGGTAATTGAATAGAAATAGTGTGAGAGAGACATATATGTTAATTTTCAAGGCCTAGCTTCACGAGAATTGCACAAATGAATTTCTACCTACTTATTTTACAAGAGCAAGAGTTTACACTTATACAGTGTATATTTTAGAATAGTTTCCAAATACTCTTATTGTTCTGTTTCTAAAATGTTTCAAAATTTTATTACTCCGTGGCACCTCAGACCAATTGACAAATTTTGCTCAGATTCTATGTATTGATATGTGATTTTATTGATAAAATTTTAAACTACATTCTATTGAAACTGGTGTTCGAATTTGTGTTATTAACATATAATATCAGAATGGCTGAAAATAATTTACATGGTTTGATATAATGTAACGCCCAGACGATATTTTCTTATAAATATACTTTTATATGAATGGTAACAGATTTTGGTATGTTTTATTGGTAAAAAGTTTTAACTTGTACTAAATCTCATATTTTGTATTTTAATTCTATACATATCCCTTATTTATTGATAAATACAATGGTTGTATTCAATCAGTAACAGATATATTTACTGTTAATTAAAATTTACAAAATTTCTATTGTTTTCTACAATTTATGTTTTCCCCTGCCTCTTCGTATCCTTCTCCTTGTTGGATAACTCGTTGCTTGTCCTCCAATAATATCATTCATATATTTCAACAAAATTAATGAATTCTGTTTTTGGTAACTCTTAGATGTCACTCAAGCATTTGATCGAGTATGACATACTGGTCTATTATATAAGCTCAAGTACATATTTCCAAGCACCAAATGTATAACCTTTAAACCTTACCTCTCCAATAGTTAAGGATCAGATTACCTCGAACACTTCTCTGTATCTTTTCACAGGGTAGTGTGCTTTGACCGATGCTTTACTCTGCAGACCAGACATCCCCACTCATCCTTATACCCCTTGTCCACTTTGCTGATGGAATCCCATCTTGAATCCAGAAACCGCTTCCTTAGTTTTACAAAACCATCTGGAAGTGTGATCCCCCACTTTCTGCACATTCAGCAGTGTTCCAGCAAATTGAGGATCAAAATAAATGAAAACAAATTCGTCCAGGTTAATTTTCAAGTATCGAAAGATTTTCCAATGATTGTAAATCATAAATCCCTATATCTCTGATTAAGCCCATTACCTTGAGTTTCACCTTGACTCACGACTAAACTGGAGTGAACTTATTAAAATCAAGGAGCAAGAACTCAAACGACGCCACGGACTCTTATACAGACTCATAAACTTAGACTAATCTAAGTATTAGAGGACACGCCATTAAAAAAAAATGAGGATGGCTTATTGTAAAGTGTTTATTGTAAATAGTTCTTTTGCAATAAACATGTCACTAACGAATTGTTTGATAAACTTTAAAANGATTTAAAATTTTTTTAATGGCGTGTCCTCTAATACTTAGATTAGTTCTAATACTCTAAAATGTGACCATAAATCTCCCTCGGAAATCTCTCCATTCATCATTATCACCCTGATGATGACATACAAGTTAAGTCGAAATGTCGACAACAATAATATAATTACCCAATAATCATGGAGTATTTTATTTATCTGTTCCTAGCCAAAACCTTGGCTAATTTCTCCAGCATAATACTCGACGGCCAACTAACCTCCAACCATGCTTAATTCTCCCCGTTCTCCCCCTCCCCCCCCCATGCTATTGTTATTCACAGCCAATAGAACAACATGGCAAAATAAAAAATGTCTGTTAATTTGCAATTTGTAATAAATAAATATATTTTAAAAATTTACATTTTATTAGTAGTTACTAGTTGATAGACTATCTGGTATGGTATGATATCCTTATTAAGACAGTATTTTAGGCCCTTAATTAAAAAGTGTCTTTTTATATTCATTAAAATAGACAGTAGTCAAGTTGAGAGTTGAAATTGCTATGGCAGAAGCACTCCTAAATGGAAAATGTCCTGAATTTTAGATTTTAATAATATTAATTAAGAGAATTTAAGCTTCTTATTTTCATTGAATGTATAATTTTGGGTTAAATTTCGTTTTTTGCATTAACAATTAAAGTAACTGTTTTTGTTCAATACTGGTAACTTAATTTTCATTTGTAATATAATTATATATTATCATTAATGCTACTAAGACAATCAGGGTTATCAGATAACAACAGTAGTATTGAGATAACAATGACAGAAAACTTCGAGCTTTCCATATATTTTAATGGCTGAGCGCATTTCGGAATCATTCATTACATCTTCAGAGCAGTCACTTATCAGCTCCGAAGGAATTTAAGTTCATGTATTGCTAATATAAGAGTAAGATTCCTTTAAAATACATGTAATTACATTAAAAATTTATGTAGAGTTGGTTGATTTGGATAGTAAAATAGAAATCGTGAAAAACATTAAGGCTAAAAAATACATCGAAAGGGTAATTGAAAAGTTAAAGGCCTCAGGTAATCTTAAAGGGGAAGTAGGCTTAAGACTAAGGACTAAGGGTAGTTGAATACAGACAGTGACAGTGAACACATGTATTCGGCCAAGAAGAAGGACAAAGTCCTAAAGCGCTCGCCAACGGGAGATGGTTTGCAGAAACCAATGAAGACGGATAATAGAAGGTATGAGAGTTAAGACTAAGGACTCTAGGGATGTTGATAAGATGTGGTATAATTGTGATCAGCCTACTCTCAACTTGACTACTGTCTATTTTAATGAATTTAAAATGACACTTTTACATAAGGGCTTAAAATACTGTCGTAATAAGGAAATTTCACCGCCAGAAAAGGGTACTATTTGTTGGTGAAAATGTTCAAGTATGCATTTTTTCTTAGCTGTTACTTGTGCATGCTTTAGTATTCCTCAAGTTTGTTCTCTTTGTTTATATCTCAATGGTACATTTATATTTTAATTGAGAAGGCATCATGCTGCAATCATTTGTTCATTTTCCTTAACACACTTGTTAGAATAAATGCCCTAACAAGTGTTGAGTCTAGTTGTTGAATTAAGCTACTTAAAATTGCTCCGTGTAAAATGCCTAAATCTTATCTCGTAATAACAGTTGTGCGTTTCTCAACTAAGCGGTTCAAGTTGACTTCCACCGGGTTTTCCCTAACGATTTACCTGAGTTCTGCGATTAGTCCGGGTATAGTGCGTTCTTCAAGTTTTTTTTTCAAAGCTTCAATCAGTTCAAAATAACTGTTGTGGATCAAAGCTTCTGCCGAGCCATGTTATAACCGAAACAATTGCTGAATAACCCCCCCCCCCCCATTTCCCGGGCAGTCTAGAGCCAGCTTAGCGGTGCTCCCTTTTCATTTCTCTCATCGACTTATAAGATGTAATTCGTCATTCATTCTCATATATGTCCGTCTGAGTATCGTAAGGGTAATCTGCTAAAGGGGGCAGAACTATAAAATTCCTTCTACATTTCTTGAATGAGGGTTACGAAGCTCTGCGTGGTCCTCATAAGAACTGCGAACGTCCCCTTTCATATCTCGTACATTTCTTCATCCCTTTTTTCTCTTTGTTTTTGTCGGAGCCGTGCAAGGGGTTGTGGCACAATCCCAATGACGTAGGGCAGTCGGCCCACAGCCTTCACAATCGCTGAGGAAACCTGTCGTCCTCCGGCCGAAACTAATGTCGGGAAGCGATAAAAACCCCTACTTACCGTCTCGCCGCTCATATCTCCTTCCCAACCCTTTCGGCTGACTGTGTTTCTCCGACTGCGATAGCGATTCTCCGCTCGCGGTACACCTTGTACCGGGGGAACGTCGAAAATCAGAAAAATATCCACATAAATCTGCTATAGCCATGATTGGGAACGGCCATCAGCACCCTATTCTAAGAAACATTCACAGAAGACCGACTTTAATACTTATAATCAGTTATAAGTAATTACAAATAATATAATGCCTTTATATTAAAATAGTAGAAAAGTGACAGATTAAAATTTAAAAAAATTTAATCCAATTTCATTTTTTTTAAAACAGAAAATATTTATCGAAAAGCGCTCAGACTTATCAATTTCTTACTAGAACTAATTTATACTTTTAAGCACTTATAGCAGATTTCCCATGGGGAAATCAAGTTATTTGGTTGGTTACGTGAAGAATATCAACAGATATAATAGTCGACCCTACATTAGAGGGACTACAAATATGGTACGTTAAAAATGTATTTAATGAACAAGAACACACAAATATAACGAAGGGATTATAGATTTTTCTATTTTACAAAATAGGGATACCTCCCTCTTACCGCCCCCTCCATCCAATCCCCTCCATCTTTCAGCTATTAACAAACTCATCCAAAAGCTTGCAAGAATGTAAGCTTTAATACAGGATTTAGATTTAAAATTAAGAAATCAAATCCAAATTCAATGGTAAAGCTTTTTAAAAAAAAAGAAGAAAAAAAAAAAGAAAAGCAATTAGATGAGTTTGTTAACATCTGAAATTAGTGAAGAGGGAGGGGAGGGAACGAGAGGTGGTTCAGAGAGTAACCAAATTGAAAATCCTTAATTTCATCGAAACTGTAAGAGAGAAAATATGTATGGAACATGAGCTAGGTAAAATCTAGTTAACATTTTTGTTCTGTAATATTCTGCAGTATTTTCGCGTAAAATTTATATTAAGGAAAATATTTCAGAAAATATTTTCACATATTTGAATATATTTCACTCTAGTGTGCCCTCTTGCTTTTAAAATACAGAATAAGGTATTCAGGTTTCTTTTTACAAACCTTAGATTAAAATCAGTTTTTGTGGAAATTGGTATTGAAGAGGAGGGTTAAGAAACAACGAATTTATATATTCAAGATATCATAATTCTTTATTCAGCATAATGTGCAATATAACATTTTCTGACATTTGCGTCTTATAACATTTTTACAAAAAAACTAATTAAAGAAAAAATTTACAAATTTAACTACTCTGCCGGACAAAATTAAAGGATCACTTCAATATTTTGAAATTACTAAACTGTATAGGGTATTTTTGGAAATATTATTTTTTCTTTGGAAGTCACACTTTATTATAAGGGTAATAAAAAATAAAAATGTCCTACAGTCTCGAAATGAAAAAGTAAATCTTTGAAATGAAATGAAATAACAAAACTGAATAAAAAGGAAGAATTCGAGGAAAACGATCAATAATTGGTATTCCCACCTCTAGCTCTGATAATTGCTTCCATTCTCCTGCCCATTCCAGCGACCAGGGCTCTTACATGTTGTTCTGGGATGTTGTTCCACTCTTCCACTAACATTTCCCTTAAATCTGCCAAATTTTGTGGGTCTCGGGCGCGGACACGTCTTCCAAGCATGTCCCATACATGCTCTATTGGGTTCATATCTGGACTTCTGGGTGGCCAAACCATAACGTCAATTTCTTCTTGTCTGAGGAAATTTTGCACTGATCGAGCAACGTGAGGTCGGGCATTATCGTGCATAAAAATAAAGTTACCTGCGATATTTCTGGCGAAAGGTATTACATGTGGCTCAAGTACCTCCCTAATGTACCTGTCAGCAGTTATAGAGCCACGGTTCACAAGAACCAACTCTGTACGGGAGTTTAAATTTATGCCCCCCCACACCATCACTGACCCACCACCAAACGCAACCCTTGGAGAAAAAGTGCATGGAGCATACCTCTCTCCCCGCCTTCGCCATACCTTTTCCCGTCCATCTGGAGATCGGAGACAGAATCTTGACTCATCGCTGAATAATACGAGGCTCCAATCTTCCTGAGTCCAGTTTAGGTGCTCCCGAGCAAACCTCAAGCGCTCAACCCGGTGTTCCCTGGAGAGAAGAGGTCCAGTAGCTGAAGGATGGGAGGTCAATCCATAATCGTTGAGTCGTCTTCTCACGGTTCGCTCTGAAATTTGCACATTCCTGAACCTCTGGAGGAGACCACGCAGACTGTTACCAGTTGATCGGCGATCCCGAAGAGCATGCAGTTGCAAAAATCTCTCGTCACGGTGGGAAGTTGACCTCGGACGGCCTTGTCCGACTCTTCTTGTATGCCCTCCATTAAGCCTATTAAGCATCCTGGACACTACGGATTGTGACCGCTGGAACCGTTGCGCAATATGCCTTTGAGAAAACCCTTCTTCACTCAAAGCAACAGCACGAATTGATTCCTCTTCGGTCAATGCTCTTCTGTTGGCCATCACAACGTTCTTACTAAACTCACAAGTAAAAACTAAAGTCTCTTAAATGTTAGAAAATCTTCAATAGGTTGAATCTTTGCTAACAACTAACCATTTACTGATAGGAAGAAAGAAAAGAAGTGGATTAACTGACCCTTTTCTCCATAAACGGGTGGGAATATAAACAGGTACAGGATTAACTGGATAAGATACAACACAAAGTCCAGTCTGGGGCAATGGAATTTCTATTTTTATCTCTTATGTAATAATAATATAAATATTTGTAAGTGATCCTTTCATTTTGTCCGGCAGTGTACATGGTCAGTAAAGTACCAGGTTTCCACAGTAGTATTTTTCGCCATTTACTTATATCAATCTAATGCTTTAATAAAAAATGAGAAATATGCTCCTATGACTATAGCTTCTGCGTCACTGATTTTTCAGATTATTTTCTTCGTATAAAATAAAATGTGGAAATCGATCAGAGAAACCAATATCGAAACCCTCCTAAGACTCCTAAGAGCTAAGACTCTTTGATAATTTTAAAAATATCAAACTGATATGCTTTGAAGTGTTTCGTGTTAAACTTAATTCGGTTAATCGTTCGATTCAAACGATGAAATGATGAAATTTGACATGTTATGGTATCCAGTGTTAGTTTATTTTTGTTATAGCGGTTTTGAAAAATCAGCTAAGTTATATTTGTTCTTTTGTTTGTATTTTTTAAACTCCTTTTAAAAATTTTAATATCACTAAAGCATGACTTTATTATATTGCTTATCTCTTTACAATATTCTGCCTTAAGTTTTTCTTCAACTCATTATTTCTCTAACAGTAATATTATATATAAGTCTTACAGTAATATATAATTTTCTAGTGCTATGCATAACGTTTGTTAGTTAGTGTGAGTTAATAATTTAAAAATCCCATTACACACAATACCAAGGAGGGGAGGTAGCATGTAAGGTTATCTGGTTTGTTTTGTCCCAAACGAGCCATTTTGTAAGCCGCTCCTCTAAAAATGATGTTACATTACAATCGTTTGTACTGAATTATTTTCTGGTGCAAACATAGACTGATCTTGCATACTAGGATTCCATTTAGACTCAATTGAAGTTAGAAGAAACAGAAAACTTAAAGTTGAGTCTTCAGATAATTATCGGGAGAACGCAGCTTGTGGACATCTTTGGATTCATTGGAGTTACTTTCTAATCTAATAAATAAAAAAAATAAAAAAATGAAAATAATTATTTATGTAAATCACACACAAACGTAGCGAAAACGTTGCTGATTTTGAATTATAAATCATATATTAGTATGTATATGATCTTCATGCTGAATGAAGAATGCAATCGAAATACCAGTACTGCAAGAAAAACGGAATAAACTAATCTGAAGTGAGCATTAACTATTTTTTGAGGGTTGTTTAAAAATTAAATGATTCTTTATATATTTTTATGTGTAAATAATTATTATGCTTAACCTACTTTGTATAAGTGTCAAAATCAGATGTTAATTTCATAAAATAAAATGTGTTATTTCTCGAAGTGAATGAAGTTTGTTTACATATATTTTGAGAAGATATCATAAAGAAAAGTGCGAGTGAATAGTTTTAGGAAGAGCTATGTATCTGCAGTAAACTCTGCCAGGACCGCTGTCCCACCATGACATGAGTGGTATACGGTATGTATTCCTGGTGACGCTGTGTACGGCCGCCTTCCAGCTTGGCAAAGGGAGGCAACTCAGGTACGTCCATCTCGCTATAGTTCTGCCTCTTAGTCTCCTAACAGCTTCCATCCCCTAGAATATGCATTCCTCTGATTATAGCAACGAATTTATTAAATTTCTAGTTGCAATGCTTTCTTCTTCCGGATTATATTCAGGTACCTGAGTATTACTTAAACATACAATTTCAAAAGGCAATAGGCAAATTTTATAATGCGCAATATGGCATAAATTACATGAAAATAAGGGAAATATTGCATTGAAAATCAGTCAAAAATTGTACGACGCCAACCTTGCAATCCCCTTCTTCTTTTGTGTGTGTATGTGTGTTAGCCTCCCTTTGAACCACTTATGGTCATGAATGGAGGGGCTATCTATAGTTTGCCATTCCATTCTAAACATCCATGGCTCAGGACAAGCTTTTAGCTACCGATAAAAGCTTGCCTTGGCCAGGATTTGAACCCGCAGCGTCAGGATTACAAGAACCCTACAGATCCCCCGAGCCAACCTAGCGCCTCTAATCCTCTTCTTACATGAGGAAATGTCTAATGCGGGAAAAATAATGACGAGTGAGCTTTCTTTCTGACTCTCGATTGAAATAGCCCCAATAAGTATGGAAATGGTCTCCAGCAAGCTTCATGTAGAAGTACGCCAAGAGAATCATCTTACAATGTTACAGCATAAAATAATTATAATAATAATAGAATCAAAATAGGTAGCAATAGTGATGATATTAATTATAAAAAAAGGGAGGTAGAAAAAATTTAGCAAAACTATATTTACTTTAATGAGGAAACCATTTTAAATTATTTATTATTATTGTTAATTATTAATTTTTAAATAATTCAACTTTAATGTTTCACAAAATTATCAAAATCCTGTAAAAATGGTTTTTTTTTGTTTGATTTTCTATACTTAAGAACATAATTTTATACTTAGGTTGTAGAAAATGTAATTTACTCTCCCAAGGAAGTTTTCTACCAAATAGTCGAGCAAGAAACGTTTTGAAGCTTTAACATTTCTTTTAGAGTCTGCCTTCTTTGAAAATTAATTTTTAACAGTTCTATATGCACTTGGATTAATTTTGCTGATACTAATTTAATTAACTTTTTTTCAAGCCACTGAGGGATAATTAGGGTTTTCTGAGACAATGTACATTCCTCCATTCAATGCAGGTACCCAAAATTCTACACATTTCAGACGTAGTCTCTTAATTTATGATTATTGGATGAAATACCCTTGTCAGAGCAATGGCAGTTTAAAGTACTACTTTAATTTTTGAACTTGTATGTTCTGTTGCTCCACAATATACCATTGACTTGGAGTGTACATTTTGTCCTTCAATTCAGAAAAAATTCAATAGATCGGATAGACTTTTGGAATAAGGAGTGATGATAAGATAGAGTAATCAGAATTAGGGTTGGGCTTGAAGTTAAGAGCTTGATAAATTGGGAATTTGGCTGTTGATTGGGTAAGGTTTGGTGCCTGGTAAGAGGCATTGCATTTCTGACTAGGAAGAGCTTGATAAATGGAATTTTCACTGCTGTATGGCATCGTGACTGTAGAGAGGTCTGGGGATTCAGTTGGAGATACAGGCCACAATTTATGTATGCTACTTCATTTTTGATTAATGCTGTTGTTGGCTTTAACGTTCAAAAAACCAGATATTCCTAAATCTTCAAAACTGGCTGCTGTTCGGAATCTTCATGTCATTCTGTACTGTGACATGACATTCTTCTTTTGACGGTTTGATTAGAGCTTTCGAAGGCGACGCAAGTTGTCATCAATACTAGTGCCAACGCTTGTAGAGTACCATCCTTCTGAAGGTTTGACTTGGGCATTTGAAGGAAAGGATGTTTGAAGGACTAAACTTTTCTTCCATTGTGGCCTTTGGACGACTGATATTTCATCAAAGAAACGGCTTTCAACAGCTAAGACTATTTTTTCTTTCAGTTTGATTTGATTTTCGGTAGTGGCACTGTCTCATATAGGGACTAAAGGGATACTTTGAAGGGTGGTATGGTTAAACTTTTCTGGGGAGTATCAAAGAGAGATATTACTTAAAGAGAGCCTAATTCTTTCTGTCTGATTTTCTAAGTTCTGTAGTTCATTTACATTCTTAATTTTCAAAAAGATACTTGTTCGCCTTGCCAGGAGACCACTTCAGGGAGTACCGTGATCTTGTCTCTGGTCGATGGTATTTCATGTATTTTCCATTTCAAACTTAAGTAAGACAAGGATCTTTTTTTAGTTAGTTTTAAAGCCTTTATTTTATAAAGTTGCAACATTGGAAAAAAAATATGCAAATCTATACCCATTATGATATTATTATAGTACTTCTTCATTTATTTCTAAAATTCAAAGAACTAGCTAGTTAATGAATATCGTAGCGTTGGTACTGAGTTAATACATATTGTTTCAGTAAATTATCTTTCCTTTCATTCGGTTTCTGGAATAACAACTACTCAGGATAAAATAAATAGATTTATACGAAACATCCTGCTGGCAAGTTCTAAGTAAATTATTCATTTGTTTCTTAGTTTGAGGCGTCCAGAGGGTCCTCTCCAATTAGCTGATGGTGGTGCAAGCGAAGACTCAGCCGCGCCTCTCAAGGTATACAGTATATTTCAGATACACTTCACGAAAAGTAACTCACAAAAACATGGTGTGATTAACTCACAAAAACTTGGACTCCAGACTAGGAGCACTTCCAGGCTATGTGCCTCTGCCTCTCGTGATCTCAGTATCACTTGCTTATTTTACATATCGCCAAAGTCTGCAGATCCAATACCCTGTCAACGCCTATTAAACTATAGAAAACTATATTATATTCTTATAATATAAAAGGTATAAACTCTTTTATAACTTAAATAACAACGAAGATATTACTCCTTTACTTACAAAATTTTACTTACTTTACTTACTAAATTTACTTATAAATTTCTCCCTTTTAACTCCTCTATTTACCAATTTCAACCAATCTTGATTCACCAAAATTAATTGTTCCTATAGTTTTAAATGAAAAACTTACACACCGAATTTGGTTTTATATTATTATTCTAAAAATAAGAATTTAAATTTTTACAATTCTATACCTATTTTGTTCTTAGAAAAATTTTTGTAACGCTAATCATAACGAAGGTAATCAAATTCAAAATTTTGGCCACACTTTAACCTTTGCTCTTTCTCGATTTATTTAAGACATTAACAGATGAAGGGTTTGTAAAAAGAAACTTAAATACCGAATTAGGTTTCATTTTTTTTTAAATTTTGTAAACAAGCACAAGCACATATATATTTTTACGTTTACAGTGTAAAACCGGTGACATTTTTTAAAATAGTTTCGTCATGGTTCTTGAATAGCTTGATTTCCCTAAGAGGAATCTAATCTAAAAGATTTGAACCGTTCAGAAATTTGCAATTTATGGAATGGGTTTGTCTACTTTTGACATGTGTCAATTTTTTTTTGTCACCAGAAATATTCAAATATTTCTGTTAAGGACTTGATCATGTCGAAAAGGTTTTTTTTTTTTTTTTTTTTTTTTTTTTTAAAGGTTTCGTTAATCCTTCGATGGCTTCTTCAGGACTGAATGAATTGTATAAATGATGTTTTCTAATTCTCCATTCAGCCCCGAAGAAACCATCACAAATAGGAAAAACCTCGCAAAACAACTTTTCGACACTGACAAGGGCGGACGAAGAATCTATGAAGTTTAAAAAAACAAAAAAACATTCCATTAGGGTGACCCGATTCCTTTTATCAAGTGCTTAATGCATTGGTTTTATTTTTGAGTTATATTTCTATAAAAATATTTCTTTAAGTCAAAGTGAATTGGACACATAATTGTATATATTGCATGTTGGAATCATATTGTACACCCATGGACAGTAGTGGAACATGGCTAACGAAACTAAATAACGATGTAAGGGCAGAGGGAGGTTGAAGCTGCGATCTCTCTTTGTATTTCCCAAACCATTACTGAATGGAAGATTTATTTTTCTGTTTCAGTCTCAGAGCTATGAAGAAGGGCAGGAGGACTATGCGGAGAATGACGAGAGCAACAGTAGCGACTACGTACGGCAGTACTCGTACGATCCGAACATGAAGGATCCCAAGAACACCATTTTCGCAAAGGCAGGAGAGCGGATGAAGCGGAAATCGGAACCGGGCAAGGAAGAGACTGCGAGGATCCGAGACGAAGAAGGCACGCTGGCCGAGCTGAAGGAGGCCGGCGGCGGGGGGCTCTCGAGAGTCGTTGCGGGTTGCGTCCCACGAAGTCTGCAAGACCTCGCCCGCAACTACAAGTGGATGGTCGCGGCGACGAAGCAGTTCATCAAGGCCGCTAACAGGACCGTGATGGAGCGCGTTCTGGAGGAGTGCGGATGCGCCACCTTCGTCGAGATCTCCACTTGCGAGCCCCCGATAGACATCGCCTGCTTCGAGCACCGCTCCCGACGTAAGGAGGAACCCGAAGAGGAGGAGTACGAAGACTACGAAGAAGAAGGAACATCCTCAAAGGTAACCTTCACGCTCAAGTTGTCCGATCACACCTCAAAGCTAAAGCGGTGCATAGTTATATATACTATGAATCATATCTTAAAATATTACTTTATATATTTTAACTACTAATTAGTTTTAATTCTTAACTCGAATTCTTCAACATATTCGTTGTTCCTACTCCGAAAGTTACAATAATTTAATGAAAGTCATTTACATTTAGTAAATACAATGTTCAGTATTTCGTTTAGTTTAAGTATTCCGTAAATCTTGAACCACTAAAAATTGTTGGAAACTGACTAATTGTATGTTCCTCAAATTTTAGTTCAAACGTGTTATATGATCGAGTTTGAATTTCTTATAATATATTTAAAAACGAAATTCATATATATTTTTAAATAACACATTGACACATACTATAAATAACTTCCCTACCTATTTGAGGAATATTTAAAGAAATATTTCTCAAAAGGCAATTACTGTGATATCTCAATTTCCCAAGCCTAATTATATTGAAGCCTTCTGTATAGCAGGAGCTGTTGAGTATGTGTGTTGGTATCTTACTAATCCAAGGAGAAAGTAAGACTTGGTCTTTTAGTAAAGTGAAAATAGTTGATTTCAGGGCGAGGCGGACAACCAGGGCGAGACTTCCGCCAGCGCCGTCCAGGACCGCGCACAAGAAGGTTTACTAGAGGTGAGTGTTCTTCGTTAGCTTCCTGTAGAGACCACCGCACTCGGCCTTTATCTCCTCTCAGCCAGTCTTCTGCAAAAGCCCTGCACTTCTTCTAAGTACCTAGTACACCATTCTTCCCTTCCAACTTGACTTTCCACTGCCTCCTACTTCAGACAGACTTGATATCTCATTGATCAGCTGAGTATCCCTTTACTTCTTATTAACTACCTCCTTATCACATCAGATTATTTAAATCAATAGCATTTAACTTATCTTATGTAGGTAGTAGAATAATTTAAACAATTATTGGCTTTACAGCCCACTAATAGTGTGGAATTTAATCATACACCATTAATAATGAGAATAACAAACATTCTGCTTTTCAGGTTACTTCTTGCTTTGTCCTTTAATTGTCTATTGTTAAAATAAAGTTATAAATCATTTTATTCCCTTCAAATTAATTCGTTTGTGCCCTAATGGGTCATCTTCAAGAGTACTTAACAAAAGATGACTCATAACAGTCGAAAACTTTTATACCGTTTTAAAAGAAAAATGTGCTGATAACAAACTAATTATTGTTTTATCCTTACAATTATGTAAACCCACTTACTGGCATAATGCCAGTTTTCTTTCTTCATGTTAGCTATATCTCAAGCTGATTGAATATATTTTTAATGCAATTTTAATTTCTAGTTTAATTTTTTTTTCACTGACAAATTGCTAAAAGTGAAATCCCAAATTACAAATTACCCAAAAAATTTAACCGTTTTTTTTTTTTAGTTCTGATCTATTTGAAATACTATTTAAAATGATTTAAATAGATTTATTTGGGATATTTATTTTAATAATTTGGTCTACTTTTTTAAATAAATAAACACAAATTTGTGATATAACTATATACTATTATGATAGACTAGTAAAAAAAGTTGGCAGACACTTAAAGGTTGATGATTGATTAAAAACACTTAATGGTGATTGATTTTACATTTTAAGATATCAATAAATAAAATATTATTTTTCTTCGAACTGAACTTTTTTCACTCCATAACCTATTAGAAGTAAATATTCTGCAGCATATATTCCCTGTGATATAAAATTTAAGTAAACTTGTTAGTAAAGATAGTATTTTAAGTAAATAAGTGGAGTTTGGTGGCATTAGTGAGACTTCATCATGAACTCTGAATGTTGACAGTGGACAACAAAGAAGCGACGGCGGAAGGCAAATCCTCAGAAGGCGGCCAGCGCAGTGCAGCTGTCAGTGACCATGCAGCCGCTCAGCGACGAGGCGGTGATGAAGTTGTTGGAGGTAAGTCCTATTCCACTGGGGGGGGGGGTGGGTTTGAACATTTGAGGACGGTGGTCATCACCCCCCTTACAAATACTTTTTAACATTTTTTTCCCCTACTTTTCATGGAGATATATTAGCATTACAAACACAAAGTACCAAAAGTCTCCCATGTTTACTATCGTATTCAGAACTGTAAGATGTGACGTCATTGAGTTTTAAACATACATCCTTCAAAATTCACTCAAATACATGTGGCGTGCGTCCTTATTTTAGCTATTATTATTACTTAAAAGTTATTTTTTAAATACAAATATAGTAATATAATAAATATAAATCACTATTTAGGCCAATGAAAATATTAAGCTATGCTGAATGGATCTCCACCTATTTTAGTTTTGAGAAGAAACAAATATATTCTTATGTATCATTGTCGCTATAGCGCCTGTAACACACCGAATTCGGTAGTTGAGCTTATTTTGGAAAATCGTTGTATGAGTTTGTTATTGATAAATGTGAAATTAGTCTAAAAATGAGGAGGGGAGGGTTTAGGAAAAGCGAAATTTAAATTCTTTATCGTAATAATTTTTAGCTATACAAAAAATATATGAGACAAAATATTTGTAAAATGTATTCTTAAAACATTTATATTCTATAATATTTTTGGGGATAACATATATTAAGGAATATATTAAGGAAATGTATTCAATAATTTTATTTTGAAAGTTCGGCTGGCCCTCATATTTTTGAAATATTGAAACGAAATTTAGTATTTAGGATTTTAATTGAAAATCCTTGATGAAATTCATTTTTGCTTGAAATCGACTGAGAGAAAAAGTTTATGAGGACATTATAATTTGTAACATTAATATCTTCGTTATTGTTTGGATTTGGAAAAAGTTTAAAGAACTCAATAGGTGTAAAAGGTAATTTTCTAAAGTTTATGGTCCATAGTATTATTACGACAAACGTAAAGTAAAGTAAGGAATTTACGAATGCCAGTACGCTTAGAGAGGGCTTCCCCCACTCTACCACCAAATTTTCCATTCATTACTCTGTCCGGATTGTAAAATAAATTTTCTTATTTACATCCATCTGTAACGAGACAGGGTAAATTTACATTGAACACTCATCTCCTGCGTGACGGGCTTAAGGGCCAATAGGGGGAGAGGGTTGAGATAAAGACGAAAATTTATAAACACAATATATTCGTTACAATTAGTGGTATAAAAATCTTTATTGAACATAGTATTAAATTTAATTACATAACTTTTATGTTTTACGAGAAAAACAACTCATTACGATAGATATTTTAGTATGTAACAAAAAAGATTGGTTTGTTCTCCCACCCTTCTCCTCTGAACATACCTGAGCCAACCTTAGCGCCTTGTTCTTAAAATACTTGTATAAGAACAGACACGCGCGCACGTTTGTGTATATATGTTTATGTATGTATATGATGTATATTGGACTGGAGGGTTTGTAGGTTATTGAGGATTTTAGTCAAATAATTTTGTGCAATTATTTAGCCTAATCCACATTTCGAGAATATATTTTCTCTTCTTTAGGGCTGATGATACTCACAAGCAACTTAGGTGAGTATAGCTCTACAGCTGCCCAAGCAGAGGAGCACTCACTATAAGGTGACGGTGCTCCGAAGATGTAATCACTGGTACTGAAAGCGCTCAGCAATTAGAGAAAAACATATAAAAAATGCGAAGGAATGGAAATTATTTGATGAACCCAATTTTCATTAACCTGCACCAGTAAAATAACACAAAAACAGTTTTTTTTAATTACTAATTACTTATAAATAATAAATAGTAAATGTTAAATAATAGTTTTACTCATTTTATCATTAATTATAATATCCAAATTGTAAAAAAAAAGTGCGCATTTTCTGCCCCAAAAAAAGAGAAAATATATTTTCGAAATATTGGCCTAGACTAAATAATTGTACAAAATTATTTGAGCATGATTCTCAATCACCAACAATCTCTCTCTCTCTCTCTCTCTCTCTCTCTCTCTCTCTCTCTCTATATATATATATATATATATATATATATATATAGAGAGAGAGAGAGAGAGAGAGAGAGAGAGAGNNNNTATATATATAGTGATTATATAGTGATTAAGAACAGGTGGGATATAGAGTACAGTGAACACACAAGAAGGAAAACTATTGCTATTACTATCATTACTATTTGTGATTTTTTTTCTTTTTGTGTGTTCTATATGTGTAGAACACACAAAAATATTTTTTTCTATAATCACTATATATGTATGTGTGCCTTATTGACTATTTTTTAGCCAATATTTGTTGTGTTGTGGGCTGAGTAGTGGTACGGACAGCTTTGCCCTAGAGGATCGTATCACTAAACTTCTCTTGATTGTATAGATGTTTAAGTGTAGTGTAGTTGTTGTGGTGTGTGTGTCCTGGCTATTAGTGTAGACAGCCTCTCACTCACTGATGGCATTCCCCATAGTGTGGGTATTTTATTATATTTGTTGAGGTGTGTCCTGGCTATTAGTGTAGACAGCCTCTCACTCACTAATGGCATTCCCCATAGTGTGGGTATTTTATTATATTTGTTGAGGTGTGTCCTGGCTATTAGTGTAGACAGCCTCTCACTCACTGATGGCATTCCCCATAGTGTGGGTATTTTATTATATTTGTTGAGGTGTGTCCTGGCTATTAGTGTAGACAGCCTCTCACTCACTAATGGCATTCCCCATAGTGTGGGTATTTTATTATATTTGTTGAGGTGTGTAATGAGTAGTGATGTAGAGAGCCTCGCATTCACGGAGTGCTTCACTCAAGGTGTTCCCAATCGTGGCCAGGCCTCGCCAGCGGGAGTGCAGCGATGAAGACAGGCGCAGAAGACCCTCCGCCATCTCAATAAATTAATCTGCACAAGAATTGCTGTATTTATTCTTAGTAATCTTATTACGTAGTAATAAAGATCTTCACAAGAGTCACTGCATTGCACTTTTTAAACTTTCTTCTTCGTTATATTAACTTAACTTATGTGAGTACCAGCCCGTGCACTGGGTTTATGTATCCCATAGCATTTAAAGTATTCTTGCTTTTTGCAAAATAATTGTAAAGTAATAGCCTGAAGGAGTGGAAAGATTAAGGTAAAGTAGATAATTAAAAAGAACATTACTCACTATAATTAGATGTGTATTCTTGTTGGGGTTCGGTCAAGGTACCTTACCCAAAAAAAAAATNCACACACACACACACACACACACACACACACACACACACACTACTACACAAACACACACACACACACACACACACACACACACACACACACATATATACATATATATATATATATATATATATATATATAACAATTATAACAATTATCCTCGTGGGTGGAAGAGGTTGTCTTCCAGTCGTATATAGTTCCTGTTCACGTCTCAGAATGTTCATAAATATATGTATTAAACATTCTTATAAAAAACTACAAATGTTACCGAGTTTCAGATAAAATTGAGAGATTGTATATTAAGATATAACCCTGGAGAAATTTGTCAGATATACGGCGAGGATCAGAAAAGTAAAATATTCCAAAATTATTGGGTATTTGTTCTATTTTGGCCAAAGTTTGGACATAAATTGTATGTCATCATCAGGGCAATAATGTTGTATGGAGAGATCTCCCAGGGAGATTATTCGGTATAACTTCTCTAGCATAATACTCGACGGCCAACCAACCTCCAACCATTAAATGATAAACATTAAATGCAAGGGAATAAAATAAAAAAATCTTACTACCTCAGCCGGGACTCGAACACGGAACTCCTGCTTTCCGGGCTGGCGTGTTAGCGTATTACACTATCGAGGCCTCGCGTTGAGAGACCTGTTGGCCTAGTGTTGGTTATCTCCGGTGCCGGCTGTCGTGTTATCCGAGAGGGTGAAGTAGGCAAAGCCATCGGGTGCCGTCCAACCAGGAGATATCCTAAATCGGGTTCCTTTTCCGCTCGGACGAAAGCTTATCGAGAGCCGTGGATGTATGAAGTGGAGTGGTTACCTCTCGGATAGCCCATTGCGATAGTGTTATTCAAGTATCAATCAGACGAAGAGGGATTTCTTTGTGTAGTGTGGGGTTTCTCACAGCTCCATCGTAGGTTAAAAGCCAAGCGGAACAAGTTTCTCAAGTAAGAAACCCAGCAGAGTTTCAAAACCTGTTACCCGGTGGTGTGGTTTGTGAGGAGCTCACTGTTATTTGGTTGTCGAATTCAGCGAATTGTCTGACCCTTCGTCGTGGAAATTCGCCGAAATAAGCTTAACCCTCATATGGCTTGGGCTAAAAAGTTTTAGGTAAATTATTTACCTCAAATTTTAGGAGTTAAAAATATTGTTCAGGGTAGGATCCTGAGTCTTGGCTTTTATGTCAAGTAATTTGTGTTTAATATACATAAATCAGTGTAAATGGAGAGTTTTTGACTATAGAGATTATTTTTTGAGTTTCCGCAAAGGTAGACAAAAAAAAATACAAATTAAAAATGTGTTTTTTATTATCTGCGGACATTTCCTTCGTGAACATTTGTCCTAGGTGACATGTACCCTCTCGCCTTCATGATAGTCCTGAAGATGGCTTAAAGTGTAAGCCGAAACATCAGCAGATAATGAAAAATACTTCTTTTTTTAAATTGTACTTTTTTATTAACCTTGACTGAACCCCAACAAATTCACTACTAATAATAAGTATATTTTGTCCCATCTATAAGTCAGTTCGCCTTCAGAGAAAACCATCGAGGTTGCTAAAATAGCTTTCCCTTAAAAAGTAAAGTAAAGAATGGAGGAAAAATAAAAAATAGATTTTTCTTACACATGTATTGCTTAATGATACAATCGACTCATAGATTAATATAGTTAGAGAGAAAACAATGCTTAGGTAAGAATTAAAATTTACATATTTTTACAGACCCTATTTACATTAATGTAATATTATCTCAATTGAGCATTTCCATTGTATATGGTCGATAAAATATAGCTCCTTTCTGAGTTTTGTGCGTTTAAAACGGCCATGGAGAATGGTATTCACGGGAGTTTCAGAAATCCAAATAAAGGGGAAAAAATTATATATGAAGGAATTTATTTATTTTTAAATGGTTGTGGTAGATTTTATTGTTAATATGTTTTCTTTCAGTAATTGTGGTAAATAATCCGAATTGAATAAATAGTGTAATATTGTTACTAATTATTTCTTATATAATCATTAATGCAAACTTTATTTTCCTGAAAAATAATCCTTGTGAAAACCTGATATACAAATGGTGATGATTTGGAAATTCTCTAGCACTCCTTTCAATTTCCTTTAAGACTTCTAACACTGCTCCAATTTCTCATCATCCCCACCCCCCGCCCTCCCCTTTAATATTATCTGATTGGTTAGGCGCGTAGTGCACTTACATTTGTATTGATGTACCCACATTTTATTGACGTAAAAATAATAATAATGAAAAAAAAGATACACTAAACCTTTAAAAATGATTTTATATTTAATTTCTTTGACAAGAGCTCGTCTTCAGTTTTTTGATGATCCTATATTATGCTTATTAAACACTAAATCTTTAAATATAAGCAGTATGTTAAAATTTATAGATATATATTGTTGGAATATATTTTGGGGACAATAAAATAGTTTCTGTATCAGGAAATTTTAAATTTAAGTAGTATTATGGTTTTCCTTTAAATTTCAATTTTTTTGGAAGGCTTTGGCTTCTATAGATAATCAATAATCATAGGAAATCACCATAAGTACCTCAGCGTGTAGCGACCACAGCATTTATCATCTGATCTAGAGGAGATAACCTGTAGCATTGGAGTTATTTTTCTCATTGGACGTAAAACATTCTAAAAGGTATTGTCCGCAAAGTTAGAAGACATCAGTGTTGTTTACGGCTCATGCCGGGTTAGAGGCACCCGTAAAAAGCTGAGCAGTAGAGGTGGTATGTGAAGAGTAGAGGAAGGAGGCCCAGGAAGGAGGTAGGACGATGTAAGGAGGAACTGGAGGGCCGGACCTCGGAGAGGCCGCGTCAAGTCTTCCGCTCCTTCTCCAGCACCGACTCCAGCCAGCTCTGGAAGGCCTGTTCTGCCTCGTACCTTCGTTCTTCGCGTCGCTTCTCCTCCTCCGCTCGCTTCCTCTCCTCCCGACGCCTGCAACAGCAATGCGATCGACTAGGACTGGAAGGAACTGTGACACTCTTACATCGGCATTTTCACAGCGCGACCACTGCAGAGGCCTTATTAAAGCAGAGAGAGGATAACTTGATTATCATTATCTTTGTTATTGAATTTTAAAAAAATATACAAAGCATACATGAAAATGCATTTTTATCAAATTTGGTTAATAAAAAAAGATTATAATTACTCACTTATTTTTGTTTGTGGAAATATTTAAAAATATATATACATGGGTACATTTTACGCTGCTTGGCGAAATATATTGATTACATCAAATAGTTTTCAGAAATCCCAAAGACTGTACAATGCTTCTAAAAATTTAAAGTTAGAAAAATGACAGTCACTGTTGACAAATAAAACTCTATAGAAACGTAAAAGGACATTACATTAAGAAGAGAAGGTTCCCTTGACGCTCCCCCCACTCCTTCCCGAGATAAGTCTAGTGGTCGCGCCTTTTACTCTGAAGAGTACCTTCGGCGTCGAGAATCAATATTCCCGTCAGAACCGAGGGTATAGATTCAAGTTTGCAATTACTGCATCCAGCGGAAATTAAGTCTATTTCAGTGATATGCAAACACTTTTTTAAAATCATATTTATTAATTATAGTCTATTGAGTAAAACATTTTGTAATTTGATTGTAAGAAAAATGAAGGAATAGGAATCTAAAGGGTTATTATGACTACCAATGAATATAGAACTATCATACCTTCTATTATCTGTTTTCATTGGTTTCTGCAAACCATCTTCTGTTGGCGAGCGCTTTCGGACATTGTCCATCTTCTGGCCGAATACATGTGTTCATTGTCACTGTCTGTATTCAACTCGAAAGTCTGTATTTCAACGAAAGCGCTCGCCAACAGAAGATGGTTTGCAGAAACCAATGACGTCTTCATTATCCGTCTGAAAATAGAAGGTATGATAGTTCTATATTCATTGGTGGTCATAATAACCCTGTTGGCGAGCGCTTTCGTTGAAATACAGACTTTCGAGTTGAATACAGACAGTGACAACTAAGCCCACAACGGACTGTTATAAAATTCGTTCTTTGACATCTTCTGATTTACAAACTAAATTGCATATCACACAAAAAGAAAAAGTATTAAGCCTACAAAGATTTATTAATAAAATTCACTAATTTGTGTGATTCCTTATGATTAATGTGTTATTTAATCATTGGGTGCTCATCATCGAAATTTAATATGCGAGCTTATGATGAAGTCCGTCTGCTGCGTGCATTTTGAGAATTTCTGTGAACACTTTATGGTGAACATTTGTATTTAAACATTTCACATCTTGTTAAGTAATTGCTACTGTTTGGAATTCCTGATTAACTCAAAGATATAATGAGTACATACCGCATAACTTTTAAATAGGGAGATTAATTGATTTACTTCTGCGTCATAGTCCCCTCTTCCCATAGCAAGGCATGCTCAGAGTCATTTAATGAGTTTTAATGACGTTTTCCAAGTTCAATTGATTGAACAACCTCCCGATACGGCTTCAGATTTGCAGAAGAGAGAGAGCGCCTATATCCACATTCTCAAAGCCACCTTAAGACCTGGCATTAATTGCCAACAATAAGAGGATTAGGAAAAACCCAATCGCCTTCCCCTTCCTTTGAGTCCCTTCCTCTACACAATACCCACAGTCTAGTCTCTCTTCACTCCTCACCGATGAAGGGCGAGAGATCCCCGAAAATTTTACTCCTTGTGATTTTTTTCTTTTTGTGTGTGCACTGCACTCTCTATCTGATTTGTTCTTGATTATTATATATATTACGAAACAGATAGATCATAAAGTTGGCGAATATTAAGGGAGTTTTAGAAGAGGGAGTTTATGCCTCAAACAGAAATATAGATCAGACTGACTGTGCCAGTGCCGTATTCGAGGATGAAATTCAGGGTACAAGTAAGGAGTGAGCCTATGACCAAGGAGATGAGTTGTCTCCAACACTGTTTAACGTGCAGATCGAGGGTTTCTTTCACCGTGGAGATTTCTAGTAGAGAATTTGTTAGTGTTTATCCGAAAAAAATACAATTTTAACAATAATGTAAGCCATCTTGAGGGCTATCATGAAGAAGAGAAGGGAAATGTTGTCACCTTGATCAAATTAACGACTGTTCAGGGGACGTGTTGGCAACTGTCAAATGTCATGGCTGTTCAGAGGGGGAGTTGTCAACTGTCAAAACGGCTTACTGCTAGATTATTGACTTTGCATTAAAAAATTAAAAACCGTTCAGCTCAAAATACTTTATTATATTAAATAGCAGGAAGCGTATTGAGATATTTCCTAATATTGTCACAGTTACCAATATTATCACACTCTCAGGAGGTATACTGGTACTGTTTCTAATACAGCCATTCAAAATGGTTCCAGAAGTGTTTCCAGTGTCCTTCTCTGAAATATCAATTATGAAAATTAGTAAATGAAATTAAGTTTCAACCATGGTGGGTTAAACCTCATGAGAGCTAATCACCGTTCACCCACTAACTGTGACTTCACCGTTCACCCACTCTAATTCGCTCTTATTACTCCTGGTCAGGAACTCATCTCTAGATAAGTTCTCTGTTTAGGAATAAGTCTTAGCTCCGGTTACAAAAAGTGAGTGAACTTTAAAAATTCCGATAAAACACAGTATGTTTTCTAATGTAGAGCACCTACTAAAACAACTATAATTATCATTTTTAAAGAAATATAATTTCATGCTTGGATAGCATTCGAATCTGCTTATTCCGAACAAACAGACGCGTTTCTTTAGAAATTAAAACATAAAGATATTTCATTATCGCTCAGCAAAATTGAATGGCTAAAGTGAGTTGATAGATAGATTCGTTCACTATGTTCACAAAACAGTTCCTGATACTAGTTCCGAATACTTTGTGATTGTTACCTCTACCACAACTGTTATGGTGATGTTCCTGGAAAATCCTCCTGAATTTTTCTCTAGTTCTATCTCATGATTTCACACGTCATGAGGGGCCTTACAGCTTAGGGAAACAATAATCAGTGTCATTCAAATTCAGGAATCCAAGTTCCGGCTAATGTAAGGAGACACTCTGTTGTGTTTTTCTTTAATTGCTTACAAAAAGCAGTGCATTTTAAATGGGATAAAATAAGCCAGACTTTAAATGTTCATTTTCGCAAAGTAAACATGACATTATCGCGGCATATGCATTCATTTTTGTATAGAAGGTTGACATAATAACTAAAACAAAATCAACCCTAATGTCAAAAACTAAATTTTGAAATAAAAAATTATCTATTATATAGGAAAATGGCTTCTTTGTTTTGTATTTTCCATTCAACTGCATACGACCAGAGTGAGTGGAGAGATCGAGGATTGCCTTGGGCGAGTTCCTCTTGCAGTTACCGAAAAGGGAATTCTCGAGTAAGTTGGAGTAACCACTTTAAATGGCTTAATAGCAATTATTCTAAGATATTACTCTTTATTTCGAGCTAGTGGCAGGAGTGAATTAGTTCTTGAGCATCCTGGGGTTAAAGTGTCTAATCGAAATTTAGATAAAATAGATTAAAAGTGCTAAAAGCAATGGACAGTAATACATCAAATTCAAATAATTGAATGGACTTAAGTTTCTATGTTCTGTGATGTGGCTATCGCTCAAAAGATTCACAAAATAACGAGATTAACACATTTTTACCGAAGTTTCAAGTTATTTTAAATTCATTCTCAAGGCCGCTTTATTAGTAACTTTGTTAATTGTAAAACACCCTCAAATCATTGCAAATATTAAAAATTTTAAAAACTAGTTTAACTATCATACATCAACTACTATGATATGTATATCATCACTCAGGAACTTAATAAGACTCCCATAGAAATTATAGTTCCACAGATTTATATATTAAATATAACGGTCATTCAGAGTGGAAATGACTATTTTTTTTCTAAAACGTCTAGAATTTCCAAGATCCTGCCTCTGCCATTGTCGTCTTACTTTAGCTAACATTATTCCTTCGCCACCTTACATTATCTGCAATCATCTGCAAAGTTATCGACTGCATACTTGATATGTTTGTCAGTCCACTTACTTGTTCCTTTCAGCCCTGGACTTATCCTCTCGGTCCTTGGCCTCCCTCCAGGCCCGGAAGGAAGACTCCGCCTCCTTCTGACGTCCTTCGCGCTGTCGTTCCTCGTCCTCCGCCTTGAGCCGTTCCTCTTGGGCAGCCTTAGCCGCGGCCTTCCTCATCTCATCTTCTGCTCTCCTCTTCCACGCTTCGAAGGCCTGTCGGACAGACGTGCGTTAGACTCTGCGCACTGGTACTGGACGCCAGCAAAGTGCTCTACCTACCTTCTCTGCTTCCTCTCTCTTTCGCTCTCTTTCCGCCGCCTCCTCTTCCTCCTTCTCGCGCTCCTTCTTCCCCGCGGCAGCCTTCTCTTTCTCTTCCTTCCATCGGAGGTAGGCCGTTTCGATAGCCTCCTTGTCTCCTTTAGCGCCTCTCCTCCCCTTCATTTTCCTATGTCACACATCCAAAACAAAGTAATTAGAGATCGGTGAAATAGTTTAGAAATGGTCAGCAACCTACACAAATCAAACATTTTTTCAACGCAAAGCGCTATTAAGGCTAATGCCTCATCCTCGGTGCTCTAAGTTTGTCGGGGTGAACTCTTTCAGACCTCTGGCTATATTGGTTAAACATACATATCATTCAAATTATTGCGAATGGTTTAACTACCAAAAATAACTAAATATTATGTACTATTTTCTTTTACCAATATTTTGAATAATTTTACAGACCTTGAAAGGACTGAAATTTTAAAAAGTTTTAAAATTAATTAATGTTGTCTATGAATGCCAAAATTATATACTTTTTACTCCATATTAAACTAGATTTGTGAGATGTAGCAGATTATTTTGCCGGAGGCTTAGGTTCAATAGTGATTTCTACCTCCTTATTCAAAATATTACTTTTTGAATTTGTTTTACTAAAGGAAATTACTACAATAAAATATTTAAATTTGTACGGTCTCTCGCTGAAAACCTGCTAGGTCGGCCCTCGGAGACCTGCACAAAGCGTTATCGCTCCCCTGTTCGACTTCCTTACTCTTCTGCTGCCAAGTCATACTTGTGTTGCTATAACTATTGCTTTGTCGTTCCTCATCCACAGTCATGTGCTCCCTGATACGTATTTCCTAATTCTTTGATGGGTTCATTAACAAACCATTTGTGCGCGTGCGTGTGAGTGTAAATATTATAAGCTGAAATACAGAATTTACTGAGAGTTTTCTTCTCAGTAATGTTGCAAAGTTCCACAGAGATCAGTGGAGTCAGGTGATATCAAGAAAATATGAAATACCTCTCACATTGTCAACTTTGGATTCCGAAAATATAAAAATGTAATGGACACAATATATTTTCCACAAATGGTTATATGTAAGTTATATGTAAGGCACGTATTTGGCCTCCGTTAATCATACCCTCGTGTTGTATACCATCTGCAGTAGAAGTGCTGCTAAGACCTATTCTCGCCATACCTTAGACTATGTGTAGGAGAATATAGTTATTTCTAGATACCCTGTAGATATAGTTATTTCTAGATACCCTGTAGATATAGTTATTTCTAGATACCCTGTAGGCTTTGTATCGTCTCGACGTTTTTCCTCTTTCTTCTTCAGCCACTCCAGGAACTTCTCGCGGCTCTTACGTTCCTTCTCCTCCCTTTCCTGCAAGTAGTATTCATTTCTTAAACAGTTTTTTTTAATTTAAAATTAAATGAAAACTAATGTATAAAAATATAATTAATACTAAAGTATAATAATATAATTAAAACTGAAGTATAACTTAGAGTTTGGACATGGTATATAAATTAAAACTGAAGTATAATTTAAAGCTTTTACAAGAAAACAAAATGAAAGTATGTTAAATTTTTGTTAAATATTGATGAAATAATGGCTTCTGAAGTCGTACAATCCGACATCCTCAATGAGAAGGTGGGATAATATAGCTCAGGCTTTCCTCTAGCCAAGTGAGAGGGTAGAGGGTAGCTCAACTCTCTTATATGCATTTTTATCTCATATGTCTCCTGACATGTGTTCATCGTAATATTTTTTTTTAAAAAGATAAATATTGCATAATATCATTGTATATCTATTTTGTTGAGAAGCAATTATTCAAAACTAGCCAATAACGGCTAGTTTACTTATTTATTCACTAGAATATATATATA
>KZ806930.1:616268-628958 GCA_000696205.2 Oncopeltus fasciatus | reverse complement strand
TATAAAACAAATAAACGAAAAATACATAAATCAATAAACTAAAATACTAAAATAAAATATAATTTAAAACAATATAATTCAAATGGTAAAAATATAATTATTAAAATAATAAAATTGATTAGTTTAATCAATTAGTACTATAGAATTCGTACATAAACAATAATATCCTATGAAAGTTGGTTATTTACGCATTCACAGTCAACACTATAAATAAAATCGATATCAATCACAGGAAAAATATTCATTATAATGTTATTATCCATATGAAAAGAGAGAGAGAAATAAAATAGAGATAAACAGTATTTTCCCTTATAATGAGGGCTTCTTCCTCGGTAGCTCTAGTTGCACTGGATCTCATCTTCTGGAAGTCACTTAGGGACATCGCTACTTCCTGCAGATCAGTACGCTGGTTAAGACATCCAGGATTCTCTGTCATCTCCAGATATATCTCTAGATCCTCCAGAACACTCATCGGTCTTTCAATGTGAAGCAAAGTGACTGAATGACCCCTCTGGTATGTCTTGCTGCTTCTATATGACTTCTAAATTTGCTATCTTGCGATTTTCATAAATGGCTCTAGGTACCATTATTAGATAGTTTATGTTTGGCTTCGGTCAAGGAAGCCTACCTACCTTGTTCGAAGCTCAACAAAAAGCATTTAATAATAATATACAATAAATGCAAGGGAATAAAATAAAAAATCTTACTAACCGGATCGCCCGCTTTCCGGGCAAGAATACTATCCATTACTCCACCGAGGCTAGCCAGATGATTGATTATATTCCCCGCACTCTACTGTGAGTCTAAACCCCCGAGCAAGACTAATATCCTTAGCCATATTTATATACTATTGTGGGCTATTTATTAGACTCTCGTTATTTTCCTTTTATTTCTATTTTATTAATGTTGTATTTGTTTTGGGATTAAATTCCACAACAAATATAATATCTAATAATAATATCTCCGGTTAAAAAAAAACTCTTCATTTGGCTCAAGGTACCTTTCTCTCTGTCTGTCCAATAGAAGTACTTGGACGAGATTCAGATTGTATTTTGAAGACCCCGGAGTTTACATCTGTCGGTGTTGGATCTTTGAACTGTCTCTGAGGCTCTGACTCTACACTGCGTTTTCTTAGTGTATTCCCTAAATTTTCTGTAATTGTGCCTATGTATACATCACTAGTGTAGAAGAGAAAGAAGAAGAAGATATTGGAATGTCATGAGAGCGCTGAGGTGGCTTGGGTTGCCTGGGCAGAGGCACCTCCACGCTGAAAGAAGGAAGAGAAAGACGAAGAGGAAGAGCCTATGTAGGAGAGAAAGAAGAAGAAGATATTGGAATGTCATGAGAGCGCTGAGGTGGCTTGGGTTGCCTGGGCAGAGGCACCTCCACGCTGAAGGAAGAGAAAGACGAAGAGGAAGAGCCTATGTAGGAGAGAAAGAAGAAGAAGATATTGGAATGTCATGAGAGCGCTGAGGTGGCTTGGGTTGCCTGGGCAGAGGCACCTCCACGCTGAAGGAAGAGAAAGACGAAGAGGAAGAGCCTATGTAGGAGAGAAAGAAGAAGAAGATATTGGAATGTCATGAGAGCGCTGAGGTGGCTTGGGTTGCCTGGGCAGAGGCACCTCCACGCTGAAGGAAGAGAAAGACGAAGAGGAAGAGCCTATGTAGGAGAGAAAGAAGAAGAAGATATTGGAATGTCATGAGAGCGCTGAGGTGGCTTGGGTTGCCTGGGCAGAGGCACCTCCACGCTGAAGGAAGAGAAAGACGAAGAGGAAGAGCCTATGTAGGAGAGAAAGAAGANTATATATATATATCAGTACTTTTTCCCAAGCCTTCGTTTTGTGTAAAATTTTACTTGTGTTTCATATGACACTGTTTAAAATGAAAAGCTCGATATTGAACAAAATCATACAAGGTAACGCCCCACCATGAAATGTTAAGTGTGGGCTTAAAAAGCATGTTTCATGAAGTGTGCGTAATAGTTAGTTCAACGCAATGCAACTTTTCTTGATGCAAAGATTTCTTTGATGTTAGAAATGTATTCTATAAATTTTGTTGATTTTATGTAATAAAAAGTTAAAATGCCAACGTCAACAACACCGATCCTGAGGAATTCGCTTTGTTTGCACAGTTCTGATACCGTTTGTTTTATTTATTTTCTTTATTCCTTGCCTTTTTGTTTATTCCTGATTCACTTTTTAAATCACTTAAAGTTTAGTCACTATTATAAATGAAAAAATAAGCAAGTAATTTTTCTAATATGTTTCCAAGAGGCGAAATTCGGTGGAATTTAATAAGGGTTGCATACTATTTGGTGGAAGACATTTTCTTTCAATCACCCTGCACCTATAATCTTGACTGTGCGGAGTCTATACAATAGTTTTGTACTTAAATCCAGTAAGTGTTTCCATTATCTTTTTCAGAAAATGTAATTTAAAAATATGGTAGTGTATATATTTTTATCTGAAGCTCTCCGTTCCTCTGAAGTCAAGAATTATAATCGTTAAAATTATAGATTTCCATTAATTGGATCTTTTTCTTGGAATACATCCATAAATTATTTCAAAAAAATGTCTTCCCATTCCAAACCATCAAATTTATTTTATCATATCTCCGTTTTAAACTTATATCCGTAAATATGATTTTTTCTTTATTTTTTTGTACATTGCAAATATACTTCGTGACCTCTTTCTAACACTGGAAATTTTAATTTTATTCCATTTTACCTATTCCCTATACAACTCCTCAATCACGCTTCCATCAATTCCTATCATTTTGGTTGTAATATTTGATAGTTAAATTTTATCATCTACAACTTTTATATTTTTTTTTTTTTACTTCACCCTCAACTTGTGTAACGAAGAATTCTAATTTGGAATCAATTTTTTTAATCTCTAGTTCAAAAGGTTCCTGCGATTCGTTTTATATATATANGTATAGACATCATATATATATATAAAACTTCAATGGTTCTAGTGAGATTTTTAATTTCTTTTAAGAAAGAGAAAAACTTCCATCTCGCAAAAACTGCATAAACTAAACAGATTTCCCATCTTAAATATACATGGGTATTGTTGAGAATAAATGACTAATTTGATCTTACAAGAAGAGCTTGAGATGAGTGTTGAAATCAGGCTAGCTTTAGACTTGCCGGAAAGGAAGGGAGGGGGAAGCGCTCAAACATCGTAGTTATGTTCGAAAACATCTACCTTAATTTGCATTTTTGAAAAAAAAAATCTTAGAGAAAATAAATCTTCAACGAAAATTGAATGCGTTTTTCTATGCTAATAAGGATGATAACAATAGCAAACTATCCTGCTCCTTCATCAGTTTTCATTCAAAAGCAAATCCGTTTAATAAATTGCAAAGGAAGCACAAATATCAGTTTAAATATTGTAGGGGGTCTACTTGATTCCCTAAATATTAATTTTAAATACCTTAATTGATGTACTTTGCTTCTATAAATGTTATGTAGCATAAATATTAGAAAAGCATAAGTACTGAATTTGATTTATTTATTATATATATAAGGTACAAAAGTTTTACAGTGTCCAAGAAAGGAATGTTAATAGCGTTATTGATTAACAGTTTCCTAGTTCCTATTAGGCGTATAGGAATATCAGAAGGCTTGATATCAAAATTGAAGGAGCTGAAATTAGTTTAGACCACATAATGCTTATACCCAGTTTCTCCAGCCTCGGTAAATACGCCGCAGATCGTACGAAAAGATTGATAGGGAAAAATTACAAAATCTCTATAAAAAAAAAATCGATTGCGCTCTTTTGAACTTGAACCAAAGCTCCATGACATGAACTTTGATGTAATAGTCAATGAGGTAAGGACAGGGATAAGCTTCTGCTNATATATATATATACACACACACTGTGTGTATTAAATTAAACACTATTGTGTTTAATTGCATATATAAAAGGATGTGTTAATGTGTTAAAATATGGCAAGATTTACGGTCAAAAATAAAACAAATTTTAATTCATGGTTTTATTTATGCCTGCAATATAGTAATTCAATTCATAATGGTTAAAAATAAATAAAAAAAAGTTGAAAGCCAATAGTAGCTAGATAGACTCATAAAATTTCTCCACTCAGAATTTGTTTATGATTATTATTTGTGTCTATCTAATTTCCTAAAACTTTCTTTTTGTTACAGTTATTTTCAGTTTATTAATATATTTCCTTTCTCTCATGATGATATGCACCAAAAGTCTTCAATTATATGGATACTAATCTGATTTTCTTTACTATTAAAATAAAATTTTAAATTTAATCTCCTTAAATTAATTTTTATTTTATCCATATTTGATACTATGCTTGAACAATTAATCCATTTAATCTAGTGAGTTGTGGTGTAAGTTGTGGAGATGTGGCCTGCAGATACAAGACGAAGCATAAATGGAGGTAGAACTTACTGCATACCTTTGGGGACAAGTTGACAAGCTCTTTCTCACTGTAGTCGGCCAGATAAAAGCGAGCGTTCCTGCGATCGCGAGTGACTCGTTCCCCTCTACTTGTTACTTAACTCTGCTGCAGTCCGCTAGGGTCGCTTGCAATACCCCCATTCACTGATCACAGGACCAAGCATTTCCTTTGTTAGCCACCAATCTCCTTTTCCAGTTACCAAAGCTTCGAAATTAATTCAATGCATAAGAGAAGAGTATTATATCGATTCTCGACGTTTTACTCAGCAATAAGTGTAAATATCACACACGTAAGAGCATCGTAAATGAGCTACTTTTCCGTCAGTGTCAAGAGAAAACTAGTTGCCAAAATTTAAACGTATATTACTCTGTATTCTGTGTATATATGTGTACTTCATTATGTCAATACTGACTATAAAATAATGTAACTGTGAATTTTGTGCAACTCTTGGCTAATTCAAAAATATATAAATATAATTGATTCAAAACTCATATACCTTTTACCTATAATAGAAAAGAAGTTTATTTGACAATAATAACAATAATACTTACATAAGATAAACATTTAGTAAATTACATCTTATAATAGCAACATTAAAAAATAATAGTAAACACTTCTAATTCACAATTTATATAATAAAAACTTCTGTTAGTAAGATATAAAATGGTTATACACAAATACAAAATTGCAGTTTATACCTACTCATTACATTCATAATACAAAGACATTGGATAGTCCTAACAATATTTAAGTTTCAAAAAGTATGAGTAGCCATTGCAACAGTAATTCTACTGCTTAAGAATCTGTTGTGTAGTTATTTTAGAGAATTACGAGAGATAATCCATGATGTATTTGAGGGGACCGGTTGCTGTTACATTTATAGAACAGACTAACTGAGAAAATTAATTAAACTTTTTAAAATAAAATAATTTTCCAGTTTGCATGAATTTTCATTAATGTAATAAGTTTTAGCAGTTTTCCAATGGTATCATGATGGGACTTTTGGAATAATTCAATGCATCTCCCACAAAAATATTGTCCGTTAAAATTTTATACATATTTACACAAGCGCAAGGCCATTTTTAAAATCACGTGACCAAATTTAGTATTTAAGTCTATTGGATTCCGTTAGATGAGTTCTTCAATGGCTAAAATCGCTCGAGAAGGAAGGTGGGACTTATATGAAGACTAAACTAAAAAATGTTCATCTTCAGTTTTCAAATATGGCTATAACTTTCAGATTTTTAAATTTTAAATCCATACTCACAATTAATGATAAACTAAAGACCATGTTTATTCTATTCTCATTAGGAATAATGCTTTTATCTACATCTGTTTTTTGTAGTGTGTTAGAAATTATGCAGATGAACAATTTAAGAATGTTATTGAGTATAGACATCCCTCCGTAGTTAAGTGGGTTCATTTGCTGTGGTGCTAGTGATGTTGATGAAGACGGAGTGATGATGGTGATGATATGGTGGAATCGTGATGACGAGGACAGCGGTGGCGCTAGTGGTGGTGGAGCAGACGAAGGTGATGATGATATTGATTAAGATAATGACGATTCTGACGGTGTTAATGGTGACATCTTCATCGTCGTCAGAATCAACATCATTAACATGATGGCCGTTATCACCATCCTCTTCATCAGTTTCCTCATCATTTTATATATTTTTATTATTAATTAATGAGGTTATTATTTTCATATATTTCAGTTGTTCAAATTTTGATTAATTATTATAATGGGCAACAGAAGATGGTTTGCAGAAACCAATGAAGACGGATAATAGAAGGTATGATAGTTCTATATTCATTGGTGGTGGAAATAACCTTTTAGATTATTTACCTAATTATTATATTAACTAAGTGTTATTAATTATTTAGATTTTCTGATATATATATATATATGGTATCCACATTTCCCGAACTTCTCTTTTTACGAACTTGAAAGTCGTATTAAGATCCGCATATTAGAGAGGGTTTCTGTGGATGGAGGCTCTGAGACTTGGCATACCCATGAGCATAAAGAGAGTTCACATTTAGAGCCGGTATTTTCAAGTCCAGCCAACAGAGTATCTCTCGTTTGAAGCGGAGGTCTTCCACACTAATCACGAGGAAGGCGGAAATGGCAGCTTTCTAGATTTCGGGAGTCGCACGACCTGGCAATGACTGCAGACCCGCTGTTTCCAACGCAAAGTAACCCTTAAGACACACACGGCTGTTTCATTGTATCTGGACAACTATCCAGCGAGATATTTGATATGATGTTGCTGTATGTCTGAAGTGTGTAGAGCAAAGAGGTTCAAGAAAAAAGCTACTTTCAAGAAAGAATGAAAGTCAGTGACAAATAAAGGCCTCAGACCATTTTGAAGTGGATAGTTTTTGATTCCTGGCTATCGCTTATTATTCATATCCAGTACTTTTATATTAAGAAGGTCCTCACTCACGAGTTGAATAGAATGAGCAGATTCTCTATGTTTCACCACGATGAACATACATAAAAGATTATATCTTATAAGCAATGGGCGTAAAAGGAAGGGAGTGGATGTACTCATCCATATTTATTATATTGGTAAACAACTTCCTTAATATGATTTTTCGTAAAAATTGTATAAAATATAAATATTTAAACATTACATTTGACACGTATGTTTTTTTTTCTAGTGCGAATGATGATGAATTAAAATTAAAATGTTGTTCTCTCTCTCAATATTATAAAATATAAATATTTAAGCATTACATTTGACACGTATGTTTTTTTTTCTAGTGCGAATGATGATGAATTAAAATTAAAATGTTGTTCTCTCTCTCANTTGTTCTTCCTCTAAACTCTTAAAATGAATTTATTCAACCAATTGCAATATTGTTTCTATAATTTATTAATAAAAGACCCATAATCCCTCGACTCTTAATTCTTTTATATTCACCTGAATATGCTATTTTGGAATATTAAAAATTGCATTTTTCATCTGCTATATAAATTATAAACTTTTTTCTTAAAAAAAAACAAAAAAAAAAACGAAGACATAAATCTTATGAATTTTGATCTTTCTCTGAACTCTCCTTCTCCACACATCTGACCATAAATTAATTTATTCAAAAGTTTGCTATAAAAAGTTTAAATTTCAAAATAATAGGGGCTGCATTAAAATTATTATATTAGTCTAAAGGGTTATTATCACTACCAATGAATATAGAACTGTCATACCTTCTATTATCCGTCTTCATTGGTTTCTGCAAACCATCTTCTGTTGGCGATCGCTTTCGGACATTATCCATCCTCGTGGCCGAATACATGTGTTCACTGTCACTGTCTGTATTCAACTGCAATACATGTGTTCACTGTCACTGTCTGTATTCAACTGCCGTTGAATACACACTGTGACAGTGAACACATGTATTCGGCCACGAGGATGGACAATGTCCGAAAGCGCTCGCCAACAGAAGATGGTTTGCAGAAACCAATGAAGACGGATAATAGAAGGTAAGATAGTTAGTATATTAGGTTTGATCCTGAAGTATTTTTACTTTAACTAGACGTTAAATCTGGGTAATTGTTAATTAAATGAACTGATAATAGATTCTTATTCCTTGGCTTGTTTTATTCTGGAGAAATACCTTCTTTGCCACTCGATGAAATCGAAGAATTTAGTGTTTCGTGCATATTTGATCATTAAGAGTGAAATGTCTCTTGATACTATTTCTTTTACTTCCTTTGGAGATCCGGTAAGGGCTATTATATGACAGATGTTAATTGTGCAGGGGACTTGCCAGCAATGCAATGTTTACATAAGGGGTGGCTGGAGGGGCGGTTGGAGGGTGGCTGGAGGGGTGGGGGAAGGGGTACAAGAAGGTCCCCGCCCCTCATCCCGTCAGTAGTTCCCATTCTTCGGCAGTACAATCATGTTCCTTCTTGCGGTGAGTAGCCTCTTACTGAACGACATCTCTCGTCTCCGCAGTATTTCAGGACCCGTCAGTCTCGAACCAGTAACACTAAGGAATTTTCTAACAACAACTCCATTCTTTATGTCCCATCAGCGATGGAATCAGTGATATTTTTTTAATTTTTTTTTTTTGTTTTTTAAAGAAAAGTGAAATACATGTGAATAAATCTCCTCACATTCTGTACTGAGTAATGATTTCTTATTCATTTCAAGGAGCGTTAATATTTTCCAGCAGTCAGTGAGATGAGAGAGTTCTAGTTGTTTGTGATAACAGTTAATTGAGTCTGTTTCGGAAGTAGTACATTCTGTATAAAGACAAACCATAATTCGTCTGAGACAGAAATACAATCCATAATCAGATATACGTCAACTTCGGAAAATAATAATTTTATATTAAACAAACCTCAGAGTTGATAGTGTAGTAGGGAGTGGACAACATTTATTTCGGTGTAATTTGAATATCATCTTCCTTCTAAATTTCACTTCCATATTTCATCTAGGGACAAAGTAATGCAGCGAGATATTTTTAAAAAATCCATATTTATTGCTCGAAAACAATTGGGAATACACAGAAATAACCGACATTTTAGATTTTAATTTTTCATTTGTTTGAATTCTTTACAGCTGAATTTCATCATCTCCACCTCCTTGAATTCCTATAACATATGAGACTTCTGTTCCAGTAGTGAAAATATTTGAGACAAGGTTAAAGACATTAAAAGTTAAAGAGTTATTTGACTTTATTGTTTTCCTACTTTCAACAATAACTGTCATATATTTTCTAAATAGAATTCAATATAAAATTACTTATATAGTACCTAGATTATAAGCGCTTTTTCTAAGATTGAATTTAATTTTTTTGGCGCTCACTTGACTAAAAAAAAAAACATGCGTTTTTACCAGTTTTAAAATATGTTTTTCAACATATAGTTTAAGATTTGCTTTTCGAGGAACTGTGAAACAGAACAAAATAAAGCACAATATTTGGTCCAAAATCTTAATAAAACAACAATTAGTAAAATATTAAATAATTATTGTCGTAATTAGGTTCATCTTAGCAATCATTTCAAACCAATTTTATCCCTTTAATATATAGTAGGCGATCAATAAATCTCAATTAAATAAAAATACTTCTCCTCTGAGTTAATTAAATGTAGACAAAACTGACAATGTTGATAAGACACCCAGCGTTCTTAGTCTGAATAGTGCCTGCTAGAATGTGAATATATAACTACATGTGAATATATAATATATATCAAACTATAACTGAGAACACAAATTAAGTCTCATGATACTTACCAAGTGTATACTAACCATTGAAAAAATTTTATTCTAAAATGATATTTTCAAAATTTAGAGCAACTTGAACTTTTTAGCATTTAAAAAAATGTAATGACAATTTTCTAACTCGTTCTCATTATTTTGCAAATTTATTTTTCTTTCACTTGATTCATATAGACTGTGCGAATGCTCTCCAAGATTCTACAATCAAATATGAAATACTGAAACTTATGTCAACTTTATATAAGAGGAAAACGATACATGTTAATTATTAATTAAGGATGTTAAATAATTTACCATTTCATCTTCCGGGTTGGACCGAGTCAAATTGTTCTTATTTGCCGAGCTTTCGCACATCATGTGATGGCTTCTTCAGGGCTGAAAAGAGAATTCAACATTCTCTTTTCAGCCCTGAAGAAGCCATCACATGATGTGCGAAAGCTCGGCAAATAAGAACAATTTGACTCGGTCCAACCCGGAAGATGAAATGGTAATTACATCTGACGACCGACGAAGCCTACGCGAACATGTTAAATAATTGTTAAATAATCTCTTGCTTGAAGGTTGAATGTTTTGTTTAAGGAAATAATAAAAATGAAAGTGTGAAATTGAGAAACTTGCAAGCATAAATCTCACTTCTCTAATATCAGATCTGTTCTGAGCGGTTTGCTGGTTCACTAATTATCTCTAACTATTGCTGTAATGCAAATGTAGTTGATAATGTTCATTCATTTAATAAATATCCAATTCAATAAATTCAGAAAAACGAACTTTTTCTTGAATTCATTAATTATTTTTCCTTTCAAAGTACGAGTTAAATACTGCTCTCCAATCATTCTAAAATCATAAATTAGTGAATAAAAGAAGATTATTCTTTAATTAAAGTAGTTTTTTTAATAAAAAATTTTGTTTGCAAATAAGTTAATACATTTTTATAGTTTTGTTTACCACTAATGAAAAGTGCAACTAAAATTCAGAGAAGTTTTAAGAGAATGCCGCTAGACCCGCAAGGCAGGAACGTCATCCTGGCGGGTTGCTGACAAATTTCCCATAAAGGGATTTAGTTCTGTTTTAAATTAAACCTATGATTACTTATTTATAATTTGCAAAAATCAATAAATACTTTTCTGTAAAAGACTAATGCAGTTGATAAATGTAAAATCAAATCAAATCACAATATATAGATAAATTTCAAAAAACATTCTAGAAACAAGTTTATTTTGAATAATTATTGCTAAAACAGATACAAAAAAAGATAGAATAGCTAGCTATTACTTTCCGTAAGATTTATACATTTCAGCCAAGACATTATTTTTGATGGAATCAGTGGATAACAGCATTAGGTAATGAACTGTGAACCAGATTTCGCGAATCCTAAGAAAATTGTTGATGATTTTTATATTTCTGGTTTAGCAAAAATGAATTAAATCACTATAAAATGCTGCTTGGGAGCAACAACAGCACACACAGTATAAGGGGCTGCACATACAAATGTTACGGACCCTGGGTATGAGCTACGGTAATGTTTGTTGTTCCAGCTGTTGGCGGGAGTTGCAGGGCTAGCCTGGGCTCAGGACGACTTCGACTACACCGCCTACAAAGCCCCCCCTCCAGCAATCCTCATGCACAAGCAGGCTCTGCGCCACGACGGGGCCTTTAACTTCGTGTTCGCAGCCGACAACGGATTGAAGCAGGGCGAGACCATTGCGCCGGACGGCACTCGGCAAGGCGCCTACTCCTATGTCGACCCTTCCGGGCAGACCATCTCCGTCAAGTACACCGCTGGTAAGTACTGCTCAGCCGAATGACGGATGTTATTGTCTCACTCCTTTTGAAGTGAAGGTTATACAGTGATGGTTTCCAATAACTATAATGAAAGGGCTTCTAGAGAGACTTTCTTTGAGTCTCTCATGTTCTATTAGACACCATTGGTTAACTGAGACAGGTGGACACATCGCCGGGCTTGCCCTTGTCAACGTCACGTATATTCTCCTTCCCGCTTAAGGATTCTTACCGATCCCAAACGATCCCATTAAACCTTGCAATCTTCAGCTCCGACTGTAAAGCTGTCCTGGTTTAAGCCCTAACCTATACGACTATACGAATCCACTCCTTCCTTCACGAGTACTCATACGTGTGTATGTCATTCCATTGAGCTTCTATATTTGATCTATCCTACCTAGTTTCACTCTTTGTAAGAACAATTTACAGTTGATCGCTTAGCGAATTTATGTGGTAAATGAAAATATTTTATATTTATTGGCTAGGAAGTGGGCTGTAAAATTGATCATATGTGACAAAACATAAGAATGAAATAAAATAATAATATAATGAAGATATGTAAAATCGGAGTCTCAAACTACAAGAGTTTCTGAGTAACAATCGAACACCTTTTAAGTCTCTGAAAGAGCTTCTAAGGATTATACTGAAATGGTTAATCACAAACGATCCACCGGGAAGAATTAAGTGGGAGGAATTAACTCTTCTAAACACATTCTTAAATATACACCTCACTAAATTAATGGCTAATGAAAATCGTTATTGTTTTTGGAGAATTACGTTTTACACCTAATAAGTTATAAAAAATAAATTTACTACTAGTTATAAATAAATTCCTCGACCGTTTATTGGATTTCAGCCATTAAAATATAAGTAAACTGTTTTCAAAAGTAAGCTGAAATACCGCATTGGTTTCTCTACTTTAGAAACCTGCTGCTGAATCCTTAAATATCTTTCTTAATAAACTTTTTTTTCTTAAATGATAAAAAATTATCTCCAAAAGTACTACGTATATTCTCACTTGAAGTACTAACAGTTACAAAGATCAACTTAGATCCTAAATGTTATTTTTTTTTTTTTTTTTTTGCTGTGTTAGCCTCCCTTGCAACCACTAAGGGTCATTGGAGGGAGGGGCTATCTACAGGTTGCCACCCCATTCTAAACACCCATGGCTCAGGACAAGCTTCTATATTATAAATAAAAGATTGACCTGGGCGGGATTGCGAGACCCGTACGGATCCCCTGAGCTA
>KZ806930.1:594286-606342 GCA_000696205.2 Oncopeltus fasciatus | reverse complement strand
TATATATATATATATATATATGACCAAGATACTAGTGGGATAGAGAGTGTAGTGAACACACAAAAAGAAAAACTTGCAAGGATTAAAATTTTCGGGGGCCCTTTGTTAGTGAATCTCTCTTTACTCCTCTCTGACGAAGGGCGAGAGATCCCCAAAAATTGTAATCCTTGTGATTTTTTCTTATTGTGTGTGCACTGCATTCTCTATCCCACATAACTATATATCACAGCCGTGAGTTTTCATTTTATATATATACTGACAAACCAGTCTTTCTTCACTCCTCACTGACTGAGGCCAAGAATTCTCCCCAAAAATTTGACTCATTGTATTTTTTTTCTTTTTGTGTGTTCACTACACTCTTTCTCCCACCTGTTCTTTATTTGTATTAAACACACTCTCACACACATGTAAAATATTTTTATATTAAATATTAATTAATAAATTGGAGTAGTTAGCCTCTTTGACTCCACTGCATCCCTTTTGGAGCTCTCTGTCATAGTCTTTTTTAAGATTTATTACATGGTGCCTAGCAGTGAACTTTTGGCTAAGCATTACCATACTTTATATCAAAATACTTCTAATGTTCAAGATTTAAATATACATTCACTTATTTCCTCTAGCTGGAAGAATTAAAAAAAAAAAATACCTATCCACGAACCCATGGGTGAGTTGCTAATGACTGAAAATCATTGTAGGTGGTGGGGAATTTAGAGAGGGACATAGTTCAATTTAAAATTATTATATCTTCATTATTCTTAGCATATCTAAAAAATATGTAGAACATAGTGGCTGTAAAATGTAATTTTCTACTATATATAGTTACAAAGTTAGTAGAAAAAATACATGAAGGAATATTAATAAGGATATTTGTAGATATAGTCTCAAAAGTTAGTCGAGTCCCCTCTTTTTGCAATTAAGAAGCAAAACCTGAATTTTTTTTCTTGGTAAACCATTAGTTGAAGACGAATGAGGATTTTAAAGAAAGACATAATTTTTATTACGATTATAAAAATATATCAAAGACATAATAGGTGTTAAATTTAATTTTCTTGAACTTATATTCAACAAAATTGTAAAGTAGGGTGTACAATATTGGAAGAAAATGTTTGCAAATAAAGTATGAAGGTTGAGTGCATCCCCTCTTCTCTCTTACCTCCTGGTTGGCCTAGTATAAACCTCAGTGGCATTACCTTTTCCCTTCATTGTTCTTTTGGTAAGATAAGATTTAGTCATGTACTCTTATTATTATTAAAGAAATTTGGGAAATCAGCTTAGTTTACTTAGCTTTGGCCTGAAAGGCTTTTTTTTTCTTTCTCTCTCTCTTTTTTTGACTGATCATAGTATGATCTTTGCTATTAAAGTTGCTTTTACTCTTTCTCTTCTGAAATACAGTGTTCAATCATATTTGAGTATACTATGTGGGGAAGAAAAATTACTTCTGATTCAGGAGGTTCCAAGTATATTTAAATAATTTGTACAAGTTTAAAAAGTTTTCCAATGCTCGTTAAGATGCTATAGATTAATTAATTTAAGTAAAAGCATTCATAATCACAAAATTTTAATTTTTAAGAATTATTTTTCTAGTTTATGGGCTATTTGTTTGTGGCACTTGCTCCTCAAGAGGTTCACTGGCTCAAGAGACTTCTTGGAATCTGTATTTCTATTGTCCAACACCTCTGTGGTCCTGATGTATCTATGTAAGTTGATTCTTTGTATCTATGAAGAATGTTTTGGTAAATATATTAAATAAAATTTTTAAAAACAACAACTACAACTTGAGAAATTAGTTTGTGTATTCTCTTTGGTGTTGTAAATCTGCCAAAATTTTCTTATTATTTTATTAAATCCAAAGCAGTCAACATAAATTGGAACCCAATTTTATCAGAGTCAACTGTTGTATTTATTAGATTGTATGTGTGTAGCACATTTTAATGGTTGGCTTCAGCTATGCTTATTACTCATGGGTGGTCCAAACTAATATAGTATTCACCTGAATCTAGTACATCCTTATATTAGTCGTGTTCAATCTTGACTAAATATGGTTTGCTTAGGTATTTCAATTATTCTATTTATGATTATCTTGGCCCTTAAAAATTGTGTATTTCCTATTTGTTATCTATGTGAGATAATAGAGTATTTTTATTGTTATCCTTTACTAATGTTTTAACATTTTTTCTGTAAACAATTTTTAAAATTAATTTAGAACAGAAATTCGAGTCCAAATAACTAAAAATTAATAAAATATTATATTGAGACTTGATTTTTTTCCTTAATAGTATTTCACCCCTATCTGGTTCCTGTGTTTCTTGTGATTGATGAAATTGAAGGTGATATGAACTTTTTGAATTTTAAAATAGCATAACTCCTTCAATTTAAAGATGTTGAAATTTATCCTGAAAATACATTTATACCTTTTTCAGTAACTTTGAACTATCTTATTCCCTAGTTTCAATATTTCTTCTGTAATATTTCTATTCTTCCAATATGTCATCTGTAAAGCAGTATACAGTATATTCTTCCAATATGCTACTCTATAAAAAAAAAAAAAATTGTTTTTCAAATTCAAATTCCATCTATCCTAATAATAATTAAAGTATTGCGAACTTATAAATATTGAACATCGATTCATAATTTTATTAAATGTTAACTTTTATTAACAATCCTTATCATTAAATTGTTAATTGTAAAGGTCATCGATTGCTAAGGTCATTGATTGCTAAGGTCATTGGCGCTGTGAAAAATAGTTTTATCCATTAAATGTCATTTATATACGATTATTTCACAAATGTCATAACACTTTCAGTGGAGTCATGTTTATACTTCTACTAGTGAATTTAACGAACTAGTTATTGTGCGTTTATCTTTGAGAGCTCCGAGTCCCCTGCACTCGAGTAGAATGTGCTCTACAGTCATAACTTTTACACAAAGTAGTCTTCTTAGGCCCACCAAGTGGTGTCCGTGTTTGATTCTTGTGTGGCCAATTCTTAGATGTGTTAGGATAACTCGTTCTCTTCTCTTCAAGGATATGTTGTTAGGATAACTCGTATCCTGTAAACATTAAAGGAGGAGTCCAGAAGGGAAGATTATGGATTGGCATTTCAAATCATATTCTTAAGTATTTTATTTTTTTTAAAAGCTGTAATAGTGTAATAGGAAGTAAGATTAGTTAATAATTGTCAAAAGCCGTTCCCTGAAAGCTCAATGGTTTTGAGTAAAATCTGCTTGTATAAGCAACATAATAGCATATACAAAGTAAAAAAAAAAAAAAAAAAAAGTTCCAAGACTGAATCCTCAACCAATCCCTCCTTATATAGTTTAACCATCAACCAACTATCTCTAAAAATTATTATGTTTAAGTATCTGCTTTTCGTCCTAATGAATTTATAAAAATAAAAACTGGAAAATAGATCAGCCACAGTATTTGAATATTCATCAATATGAACCTAAATGTTATAGTCTTACAATGCCAACAGCTAGTTTATCAATTAGAATGGTTTTTTGCCATTGTTTAATCCATAGCCCAAATTGTACAAAAGAAAGTAACGTGACTACATTGAGCTAAATAATGGAAAATAAATGAAATTGGATATTTTTAATGACAAATTTTTATCTTATTTTATTTTTTAGCAAATTTTTTGTAAGGAAATCAAGCTATTCACATTGGTACCATAAGCAACTTTCAAAAATTTCAATGTACCTTCACTGATCCTGCATTAAAACATTATACTTTTTAAATAATGAAAACAAATTTGTTATTTAAACATATTTTTGCACACCGCTGGATGAGTTTATTTGATGGCTGGAATTGGTTTATTTATAATGAAAAGAAAATGCATATTAAAGAAAAAATTAATTTTGAGTGTTGGTTGGGTTCTTAATTTTAAAATATTGTAACCAAATTAGCTATTTTGACTTTTCTGGCTTATTAGATTGAAGTATTATGTACTCTAATATCCATCTTTAATAAAGATGGATATTAGAGTACATAGATCTTGCTGTTAAGCAAGAGCTGTGGGAACTAAGCTAATTCTGCAGTATCTCAGTTGTATTTTTGAACTTTCCTTGTCATATAACACCCTACACTTCTAGGAAATATTTTTTATCAATAAACAAATCTGAGTTCAGTTTCATTGCATCACTCACACTTGACATTTGAGGTAATCCTCCACTCCTATTCATCCAATTTCATTTTACAATGAACTAAGTCTTTCAATTTACATTTAAAAGTGATGTGCCAAATTTCATTAATAAGAACTAATGGTGAGAACTAAGCTGCAAGGCTGTAATCTTAAAAATTCTAAAATTGAGGGAAACCGCCACTTCTATGAGTTTTATTTCACTGTATAATTTCTAAAATATGTTTTTTTAAGTAATATACAGTCCGGGGTTGAGTTTCATTCTTCTAAACTAAAAATTAAGCTCCCTACATAAAAAAAAAAGAAAAGTTTTTTACTCCCACTTTACATTGCTGATTTTGTTCGAGAATGAACTAAGCCTTTCTTTTTGCACTTAACAGCATTATGATGGATTTAACTAGAAAAAACTATAAACTTTGGTCATTTAATCATTGATAGATGCACATGCACGCACTCACTCACACACACAATGTCAGGTAGAAGTATGGAAAATCTATAAAAAAAATAAAATAAAATTTAAATCTGATTGAACCAATATCAATAGCTACATCCACTAAAGTTTGGTTAACTAACATAGCTCTTGTTTCATTTAATATAAAGTTTTTCATCACTATTGATGTACATTTATATACACTTCTCTAAATCAAGGACATTTGTAGATAAACAAAATTCTTTATTCTCTTATTGAGAGATTTCCAATGTACACCGACAGATATTTTATCTTGTTTTATACTGTTTTTATCTTTAATCATCTTTTTTTGTTTTATAAGAACTTTTACAACAATAGGAACAAACACTTAGAAGATTGTGTGTCAAATAAATTAGTCTTACCAACATTTACAATGGGTAATACTGCATGTATTGCCCTATACAGCTATTTTAATGTATTCCTATAATTACTCTTAATAGTTGCACTTGTTTATTTGATACTTAAATAAAGCAAACTGACAATATTCTAGTAATATTTTGGTACCGATAATAATATTTGGTAAGTACTTAAATTATTATTTGTGTAATTTATAAACCATTCTACACTCTATTTTAGTTGTTCTTGAGGAGTTAAATTGTTGTTTTATTCATAAACATTTAGAATTTATGTAGAAAAATTTATGTTTATGTTTTATATTAATATTGTCTACAGGTTAAGAAGTTACATTAACTGTCAAATGTCTTGAAGTTGCTAATTGAAATAATATATTTACCGGACTGTAAAACTGACTTTACCTGACTGATCCATTTTAAGCATTATTTTTATTGTTAATATGCAGGGCAAAATATTTATTTTGAAATAAAATAATATTAGGTATGCACATGAACAGTCTAGCTCAATAGTAATTATAACACTAATTAAACTAATTAAGAAATGCCATGGTTGGAGGTTCATTGGCCGTCAAGTATTATGCTGGGAAAATTAGTCAGGGTTTTGGCCAGGATCAAAAAAATAAAATACTCCAAAATTATTGCGTAATTATTTTAATTTTGAGGACTTTTCGACTTGACTTGTAAGTCATAATCAGATCTTAAATACAATACAAACTATTAGACTTATAGAATTATAGATGAGAAAGGCAGATGCCAAGGATTATTTACCTGAATTTTTCCATTGAATTATATGGAAAATATTACAGTAAGCTAAGGAAATAAGTATTAATATTCGTGATACAAATTTTCTGCCCTCTCCCTTTATGCTATTAGCAACAATCACACGCCTGCTTTTGATCAAGCCCATCTGGCCTTTTCCTTAAGAAATGGCTGATTTCAGAATGTGTGTGCACATCAATCTCAATCCTATTTCTATTAATGGTAGGCAGGACTAGGATAATATTCCCTCAGCTTATTGTAATCTTTTTCGTATAATTTAACAAAAAAATTCAGGTAAATAGTCCACGGTGTCTACCTTTCCAACTTTACTTTAAAAGCATTAATCCGACCATTGTTACCTACCTTTGAAGTGTGTCGACAAACCCTTGAGAGTTGTCTCTCTGTTTAGTTCCACACTCTGAACCTCATAAACCTTCCTCGGAGATCTCTCCAGTCATCACTAACCGTACACATAAAGTTCTTTATGTATATCATTGACATTTATAACTTATATGAGGTATGGCTCTTTAATAACTAGACTGATACTGCTACAGAAGAACAGCGCAAGCGCCAATTCCAAATGACTGACAGCTGTGCTGCGTAAAGCCTTCTCTTTCGATTACAGTGCCTCCCGTGTTTGTCTAGAAATCAGTTTTGCCGTAACCTTCGTTTATGTAAGAGGTGTTTGTTTTGTTTTGCCGAAAACATGATAAGTGCAATTGCAGAGCAATGGATTGTCATGAAATTTCACCTGAAATTAGGTAAATCCCACACTGAAACTTATCATTTTCTAAAATAAGTTTATGGCTATGAATGTTTATCTCTTGAGCAAGTTTTTGAATTGTGCAAGCATTTCCAAGATTGCCGAGAAAACGTTGGAGATGATAACCTCCCGGGTTGCTCAAAACGGATGAATTATCGAAAAGGCTGGTCATCTAGTTCAATCTGACCGTCGGTTAACAATTCGTTGTTAGTAGTGTCTTGTTTAAGAAGATCAATCTGGCCCAAGAACAATTTCAGATCTTCGGGTCTGTAGAGTGAGATTCAATTCCAAAAACCAATGTTTATCCTATGTTGTGTTCTTCTATTTACCACTTTGTAATAATTTAATCTTATAGAATTTAAATGATGAACAATTTCTAAAAAATTCTTGCATTAGTGTCCCATAGCTCTAGTTTAGTCTATTTATACATTTATAGAAATGTTTGCCTTTTACCTAGGACTTTATTAACTCACATATATATATATATATATATATATCTATCAATAAACACTTTCTATTACTTCAACANACATATATATATATATATATATATATATATCAATTACTTTATTAATTTGAAATATAATACAATCTATCACCATAAGTTATTATCTATCGCAATAAGTCTATGCCTTAAATATACCGAGGTTTATAATTTAAGTCTACTTGGTGATGTGAACTGTGTACATTATTTGGTTTAACTTATAATATATTCCTATTTTTGATCAGGTTGAAAGTGAATGAAAGACGCAGTAGCCTGGTGCGGAGGCTGATGGACACATGGAGTGGGCTCGTAGCTCGAGATCAGGCTGTTCTTGTTGAGGCTATTGAACAGTTGTTTGTCAACCCTGATGTGAGTACTGCAGCTATCAAAGCCCTAAAAGATTCCACTGACAGAATAAAGTCCCTCCTTGACTACAGCAGGTCCCATGCTCTTCTCTTTGTGGGCAACAAATTTCTTGCATTATATTCGAGGTAGCCACTCTAACTTTACTATTTACTTATTTTCTGTTTAAAAAAGGCCAAATATAAAATGTATTGCTCATTAAATTGTGTTCATTTGTGTGTTAATGGGCAAGGACCTTGATTGTCTAGTTCTAACTAATAAGTGGTCTACCTAATAAGTGCTACCTATCTGTATTGAGAGTGTTTAATTATTTTTAGCAAGAGTGTGAGGGAGCTGAGCACCAGTGATCTTTTGTTCCTCAGTCTTCTTGCCGAGATGAGTCTCTCAGGGGACTCAGATACTGCTGAAATCTTCTCTACTCCTGAGGCGAGCCCCTCCCTTACACGGAAGACACCTCCTGCTCATCCAGGTACTCTATATGTAACTAATATTTATTGATGGTTAAAAATTGAAATGTTAAGTTTTTTAAACAATTTTTCCTTTCAATTCTCTATAAATCTATATAAAATGGAATATTTTATTAACATTATTTCAGTGCAGTCAGGGAAAATAAATCTCTGTTTGATGTTGCTTGCTAGGTTATTGATAATTCTCAGAAAACTCAAAGCCCTAGTCAATCAATCAGCTACTTATGGCAGGAGAATAGTCTTCGAAGTCTTGTTCTTAGGTGCCTAATAGCCATCACATCTTTGCAGTCTTTTCCTATTTAGCAGGGTGAGCTTTTACCTGCAAAATTCAGTGTGTTACCTTTCTTGTTAAACTCCTTTTAACTTCTTTTGTTGTTTTAGGTGTTCTAATTGAATTTAATTATGGACATTGTTTTCTTATCAGAATAATAATGTTTAGAAAAATTGACGTTTTCCCCAATTCTACTTATTTGTTACTACAAAATATAGTAGTACGTATATAGTACGTAGTGTGTAAGCATATCTTTAAACTCACTAGTGGCCTCAGTTTTTGGTTTTTTGTGATGAAATTTGGCATGGGGCATTTGAATACTAAAAGAAATGTATAATTTTACTGTTATATGTAGTTTTTTTTTGGTGGTGCAGCCACATAATTTATTTTGCCAAAAATTTTGGCTTGTGGTATTTAAATAGAAAAAACTATCTTTTTTAACCAATAAATTCAGATCTTTGGTTGTAGGGCTTGTGGGTTTGTAGTATTTTGTTAAGGCCCACCAATATCTGTTCCTCTGAATACTGTCTGATGGATTAACACTCATTTATTTTGTTTTTCTAAATTCACAGTGGTTCCCATCCTAATTTCTACTGTTTGCACGCTGAAAATGCCTCCTTCACTGCAGAGAGTTTTCTTCTACATACATCAATGTCTTCAGTGTAGCCAAGGAGCTTTACGAGGTCATTAATTAGAGTACCGTTATCTAGGATGCCTGTATTGCTTATGGATTTTTCCAAAAACAGGTTAAATGTGGGCTAGCCAATCCTTTCATACTCCTCTTTTAGTAGCAAACATCCTCCAGACATCTCTGCAATTGGTTGGAATATTGGTTTCTTTCTAGTTCACAGAATCATACTTTTGTTTGTTGAAAATCTACAAACACAAGATGTGTTGTGATAAGTATCCCACTGTTTTCTCCAGCCCTCACTTGCATCTTTCCATTTACTTCTCAGCATTTAGGAAAAATCTTTCAAAGTGAATTGAAGAAGAAACCTTTTAGTTAAATAATAGTGAAGAAATCCCTCAGCCACTGCTGTATAAAAGTTTGTCACACTTTATATAAATAGGGCAGACTATGAATTTTTTCATTCCTCTGGAAACCTCTCTGTTATCCAGCTGTCAAGAAATGGATTCCAGAAGAATTGATTAAGTTGCTGTCCATCATATTTTAGCGTTTGTGCATGACTTAGGTCAATGTCATATGCTCCGTTATTCTTAAGCTTATATATTTCATTGGGAGGTTCAAGCTTATCACCATCCGAAGTTTGGATTTTTATATCATAACCATCAATGATAATCAACAATCATACCATTACTAGTACGTTTATTTCATTCCAGAGGTTCCATTCTGTAGAATTGAGAACAGTAGGTTCTCCTTGATTAAAAATATATTTTAAAAGAAAAAGAAAGACTTAGATTGAAAGGCTTTCTTTTCTCAATGACAAATTTGATACTGCATTTCTTTCCTTCATGGGTCATCTCTAAGTTTTTATAATATGAGAATAAAATATTCTAAGAACATCCTTAAAAAAAAAAAAAAAAAAAANAAAAAAAAAATAGAAGAACCACTGTAAAATGAAATGAAAAATAACTTTATTCTGTGACAGAAGCTCCCTAAGAATAATACAATTGCTCTAATATATTTATATATTAAACGAATATTTAAAACAAAATATTAGATTAAATAAGTGATTGAGAGTACTCACTGAACCTGCTTAGAAATGATATTAATGAAAAGGCGAGACTTGAATTCTACAAGTGAGGAAGTGCTACAAATGTAGGAGGGAAGGGAGTTCCACTAGGAAACTGCTCAGGAGAGGAAAAAACGACTTTTCGCGAAAAAACGACGGATTCTGCGGATATGCGGTGCTATTTGTTCTTTTTTGCAGATCTAATAGATTTTTGTCCCTCCAAGGGTTATGTTTTGATATAGAATTTTGAACCGAAAAGTAATTTTGAATTATTTTAAAAGATTTGTTTAAGGCTTTCTTAGTTGTGTTGAACAATTTATTAATAAAGAATTCAAGGTTCACGTTAGGGAACTTTGAAAGTAACTCTTTATCTACATTATTAGTCTTTACAATGGCAAACCCTTTAGATATATCGTTTATCGTTTGGAACTAGATTTTACCATTTATTTCCAAAAAAAATTTAAATTGATTTTAAATATATACTACATTATAATATTATAAATTTAAATATAAACAAATTATATATATTTGCGTGCGTGTGTGTGTGTGTGTGTACCTGTATCCTCTATAGTATCCACAATTTTTATTAAAACTTAAACTTCTTTTATTCCCATTTGGAATAAATTACTTCATGCTTTTATTGATTGCAGTACTGAGACCAGAGGACAATTTGCTCAGTGAACTTATACTGTTGTCTGGTGGCAAAACCCCTGCTGTCTGTCCATATGTAGTCCATGTCTCAACTCTTGCTGAGGGAGTCTCCTTTGTTCTGCTCTATCAGGTTAGTAAAATAAATTTTTCTGTTATCTTTAGGATTAATAGCATATACTCATGAGAACATGCAAAACATAGCTCTCAATTTCATATTTATTTATTAAAATGAAGCTGTTTTTACCATTTCATCTTCCGGGTTGGACCGAGTCAAATTGTTCTTATTAGCCGAGCTTTTGCACATCATGTGATGGCTTCTTCAGGGCTGAAAAGAGAATTCTCATTCTCTTCTCATTCTCTTTTCAGCCCTGAAAAAGCCATCACATGATGTGCGAAAGCTCGACAAATAAGAACAATTTGACTCGGTCCAACCCGGAAGATGAAATGGTAAATACATCTGACGACCGACGAAGCCTACGTGAACATGAAGCTGTTTGTGAGTAGCAGGCCATGATGCCTCCTTCCACCCACCTTTGGAAGATGGAATCAAGGGGCAGTGAATTTTGGGATACCTTCTTCTTGATAGTAGTTTTAACTTCGGTTAAAGAGGCTCCTTTCCTTTGTTTAATAAGTTTTCTAACTCAGCATGTACCTGTTCTAGTTGACTTACAATTACATACCCCTTAGTCATATAATATCAAAATTAATGGTCGGAAAAATTTGTGGGCTAATTAAGAAACCTTTGATATAACTAGAACATAACTACTAATAAGGACATGTCTATAACAGACTGACCTTGACCTCCAAAGAATGTAAAATCCCTAACCTATCAGAGAATATATAACCGTAATTATGATGAGGCTGTAATATTCACACATCTCTAAATACTGAAAAACTTTCCCCTTACGATTTAAAATTTAAATTGATATTTGTGTGATATTTGTCTGCCTTGTAAAACCAGAAGCTTGCCAATTCAGATGTTTATGCCATTCGGCCTAATTAGTCATATTTGTATGGCAACAAATAATTAATTAAAATTGTCTAAATGTTTCCTTTTATTACAAATAGCATGTTTGTAAAATAGTTTATTGGGAACAGAAACTTTGATAATTACATAACATTAAATTATAAAATTTTTTTTTTTTAATGTATGGTGAACTGGTGAACATGTAAACAACTTTCTGACATTGGACATTATTTTGAGACCTAAATCCTCTCTAAACCACAACTTAGAAATAATATTTCATAATTATGCATATTTTTTTACTACAAATATTTGAAATATAAAAATATGCCTCTGGACAGAAAAAAAAACAAAAAAACTCAGAAACTGGACACTAATTCTTTTACTCACTGACCATCCAATATTGTAAACTAAAATGTTTAAATAATTTTACCAATTGGGCACTATAATCGCTATTTCATCCTTTCCGTAGTTTTTAAAGGTTGTAAAAAAAAAAAAAAAATTACCATTTTCAACCATATATTAGTTTTATTTCTTCGATATAATGTACAATTCATACTCAAAGTATAGTCTACTGTCATTAGCCATCTGCTAGCCAATTGCTCGATCCCACACTGATTCCATCCCTTGGGATGACTTTCAAAGATTTTTTACCAGTTACAACTTCTGTAAAATTATATAT
>KZ806930.1:571439-591030 GCA_000696205.2 Oncopeltus fasciatus | reverse complement strand
AAATGCACCGGCCCGGATAGCAGGGGATCCAGGTTCGAGTCCTGGCTGGGACAGTTAGATTTTTTATTCTGTTCCCTTGCACTAAAAATTATCTAAATTTATGTGGGATTAAAGACCACAAAATAAACAATATTTATAAGTTTTAAGATAAAGTTTAAAAATTTGTAGGATAAACAGGATGATTTAATTTTTTAAGAATATATGTTTCATGTTCTGAAGGCAGTGGAATGATGGACAGGAACAAGCTGTGAGTTCATGTGCTGCAAGTTTAGGGTTATGCTTGCATGATCTTCTCCAGTCAACTACATTTGATCTGACGCCAATAGTGCGAGGTCACCCTGCTGCTCAAGCCATTGCTCGCTGTGTTCATAATGCAGTCTCGCACTTTATTGACTTTTTGCAAGTCAAGGCAGTGGCTAACTTCACTCTTGGATCATATCCTTAACTACTAACTTCTTTTTATTTTATTTTCAATTATATTTCATTTATTTTTGTCAGAAGAACAATCCTGAAGTTGTCTACTTGTGTTCTCCTTGTTTTTCATAATTTCATGAAGGATATATTTCCAAATATATTGCTTGTATGCTCCCTAATCCAATTATGAATAATTCTATTAATTAATTTTCACTAGGCTTACCATTAATTCTTGGCAATGGTTAAGGAGGTGCATAATTATTGGTGATTCTTTAAATTTACTTCTCTGAGCCATATATTTACATCCTGCTTTTATTCTTACTTTAATTAGTTTTTCTGCTTTGTAGTTAACATATATTTAACCATAAATTCATTTAATCTTATTCAGCAGCTAAGGAGGTATATATGACTCTTGCTTCTTGGTATGCTTTTAATTTAACTTATCTTTGTAGAAGACAAGCTTTAGCTTTTTGCATGAGAAGTTTCATTTTTTTCAGCTCATTACAATTCGCATGGGTTATTTTTATTGTTTCTTCTTTCTTTATTGATAAATAGTAACAACCCTACTCAATGAATCTGTGCTCTTGAATTGTTCTTCAGTCCTACTTCGATAGAAATTAAGGATTTTTTCACATAGCACTCTTGATACCCCTTCATCTTATTTGAGCTTCATTTGTAAAAAAGAAATTAAATTCACAAGACTTAAAGTTTCATCTGGCTTGAATTAGAATGAAATTCCAAGTCATAATTTTTATCAAAGTATAGCTGTGTCAATGGTATTGAGAATTTATGAAATTTATAATTTATTTGGAATGTATAAAGTTATTTAAAAAAAAACAACTTTTTCTTCTTCCGAGTTAGACCGTGTCAAGTTGTCGAGCTTTCGCACATCATGTGATGGTTTCTTCAGGGCTGAATGGAGAATGAGAGCTGTCTTCAAATCCAGGGGTACTTATACCCGGCACGGTCCGGTCCTTGGGCCCGTTGATCCTGTCTTCCGGCGGCTGGTCTCTGGAGTAGTCAGGTAGCTGGTCACTGATTGGCTGGATCCTCTTGTCGACTAGCGCTGGTTTCCAGTTCTTGATGAGTCTGTATCTGTTTTCCCTGTTGATATTCTTCGGATTCTTCATTGTTTCGATGGCTTCTCTGATGGTCCGTTGATAGTAGCTGCTTTCCCGGGTCAGTACTGAAGCATCTACGAATTTGATGTGGTGGCTGATGTTGGTGAAGTGTTCTGCTAGAGGTGACCTCTCCGTGCATCAGTATTTGATGTCTGAGATGTGTTCTTTGAGGCGTGTGTCGATCATCCTTCCGGTTTTGCTGATGCAAGAAGTTCTGCAGGAGCAGGGAGTCTTGTATATTCCTGGAGTCCAGTTTTCCTCTAGCTTATCCTTAGGTTTTGGAAGGATGTCCGTTATTTTCCTGTCCGTGCTGAACGTTGTGCTTATCTTTTGATTCTTGAGTATTCGGGTGATCTTTTCTGTTGTCCCTTAGATGTATGTGTTGCAGTCGTAGCCATTCTTCATGAAGGAGGTCTTCAAGTGTCATCTTTCTTTCGGCAGTTGGACTGGTTCTGAGAGTATCTCCGCTCTGTTGAGTAGAGTGTTGATGACTCCTTCCTTCTGAGCCGGTTGGTGGTGTGAAGTGGCACGCAGGTATCTGTCGGTGTGGGTGGGTTTCCTGTAGACTGAGTGGCTGTAAGTAGTATGTTGTCTCATGAGCTGTGAGTAGTACAGTTTGAAAGAGCAGCCATGGGATTACCATTAAGTCCACTTGCAGCCAACCTGTACATGGAAGACTTCGAACGGAGGGTTCTTGACTCTGCACCACAAGCACTTTTTGTATATAGCTTTCTTGTTCAAACATCGATTTTCAGGTAAAACCATTTCCCTGTGCATGCATGCGATTATTCACGTGTAAATAAAGTAAAAATATTTAATATCACAAAGCCAAGGTTGTAAACATGAAATGGGGTTTTTAAATAATTTAGTAATATGAAAAAGCTAAAGGTTTTTTTAACAGTAGATTAATGGCAATGAATTGAAATTTATGTCAAATGGCTTCAAATCAGACTGCAAATACTGAAAATCTATTTATTGTTTTATGAATTGGGTGTGTTATTATTTTTGAATAAGTTATGCTTATATATAAATTTTGTACTGTGATGTTTCTTGTAAATTCCCTGTAAAATAGTCCTTGTGTTGTTTCTTCTTAACAAAATGAGTACGCGAGGTTCCCTGAGCATTAACAAGTATCTGGAAGAGTTCCCTGGGCTCGTTCATTTCCTTTATGTGGACAGAACCAACCACAGATTGACAGCACCCTCCCTCGATCTCCCTGACCAACCCTATTCAGAGCTCACGAAACAGAAGGTAAGAATTCAGTCTTCCATACACACCCATTCTTCTGTTAACTTTCAAGTATTAATTTCTCCTTAAACATGCTATCATAAAGATCTTAGTGATACAGCTTTTTAGGGATGTCTGTGTAAATATTAAATAAGTATTCCATTGACTAAAAAATACCGAAAGATGTATCATATTAGTATAAATTGACAGAAAAAAATAATTATATTTATATTATATTATATTAGTCACTCGATTAGATTACTCCGATTTCTACCAAGGGGAAGCGAGAGTTCTTCAAGGTAGTGTGCTTGGATATGTCCTATTCATCCTGTACACTGCTCACATCCCTACCCATCTAAGTACCCTCTTATCTCAGACAACAAGGCTATTAATGCCAATGCTTTTAAAAACTTACAAGATCAATTATAAATTGATAGCATTAAAAAATGGTGTGGCAGATTTAGAATAAAAATTAATAAGGCAAAATAAGTTCAAGTTAACTTCCAATTACAGAAGAAAAAATTTCCTAAAATCCATTTCCATCCCCAACAATAGTCCTATACCTTTACCACTCTCAGATTCCGTTCATTAACTAAGGTTCCATCTTAGACTCACTACTCACATGGGGTGAACATACTAAAATTGAAAGACAAGAACTCAATCGATGACAAGGACTCCTAAACAGACTCATGAATAGGAACTCCAAAATTATAATAGATAACAAACAGACGCTCTACAAGACATTACTGCGACCAATCTGGATATACTGTATAGAAATCTGGGGTGCAGCCTAGTCTTCCAACATCTAACGCATCCAGTCCTTTCAATCCAAAACCCGCAGAGGGTTACGTATCCAATGCCTTCCTTCACCATGATTTCAATATCCCTTTTGTTCAAGACCTCATTTCTTCCCACTTCACCTTTTTCCACAGTAAATATACCCTCTTAATCCTCTAGCTCAGACCTTGTCATCCACTTCCAACCCCTATAACCCACCCCGTCAACTCAAACCAAGATGGCCTTGTGACCTCCTGGAAACAGTTTTTATTTATCTTGAGAGTGGTGTCATTGGCCACCTTCTCTCCTCTTGCCATTGTAAACTTGTCATTTTTTTTATTTTATTTTATTTTTTTAATTTATTGTAATCAAATTACGAAATGTTATTATGTTAACAGAAATTTAGTAAATGAATACAAGTCGAAAAAAAAAAATTGTCACTCATCCCTATTGTATTTCTCAGATTTGACAGATAAATGCACTTTCTTATTCATTTCATATCATTTATTTATATATTTAATTAATATTTTTGTAAAATGTCAGTTGAATCAATTTTCTCTACCATTTATTTGTAATAATCATTTGAAATGTTAAATTGATTTTAACTTGTTACAAAACTATTCTTTAGTTCAAAATTTATCTTACATATAAAAAGTTAAATACTGGAGAAATTAGTCCGGTTTTGGCCAGGATCAGAAAAATAAAATGCTCCAAAATTATTGGGTAATCATTTTATTGTTGTCAACATGTTGACAATTCGTAAGTCATCATTTATTTATATATTTAAATTTTGAAGAAAAAATTCATAAAATCTAACATGTTAACATGTTCCTTACAGTCTTTTGTATCAAGTTTCTATCACTCAGATAAAGAACCCGGCCAATATCAAGAATGATGTTTTGGAGCTATTAATCCAAGCCCTTTTTTACTATCCAACAGCCTTGTTTTTCTTCCGCTTTCATGTTCTTCCTACTTTAAATTACATTTTTAATAGAGATTAAATTTATGCCTAAATTATTATTATGCTAAGAAAATGAGTAATACAAAGAGTGCCTTTGAAAGAAGATAGGTCTCTACAAATACAAATAATCTGATACAATCTAGCATTGAGTTTGATTTTTTAGTCATGATATTGCAGGATTTTCAGATTATGTGGGAAAAATTTCTTTCTGCCTTATAATTTATTCAGAAACTGGTTTGGGCTATGCTATCTTCAGGTATGAGAATTCACTAATAAATTCACATTTCCCCTTAGTAGTTAAATGAATGAACACTAGCTTTTTTATGAAATTTGATTATGTTAATATATAATCTTTTGATATTGTAAACTCATTCCCCATATTTGATGAATTATTATTTTAAACTTAAACTTAATATAACAACCTCATTAAAACATTTGGTTGAACTAGATATACAAATATGCTCTAAATTATATGTCAATTATGTTACCTACTGGAAATTGGAAAAAATATACAAATCATTTTTTACTTCTCATCCAACCATTTAGGGTGATGGAGAGAGGAATTAACTACAAGCGGCCACCACATTCTAAAAGTCTATGGCATTGGGGATTTTATTTCTCATTAAAAGCTTACCCCTGGCTCTTCAACAGGCTTGGATGACCCGAATGAGTTTAAGTCAACATTACTGAAAAAATATAATTTATGCTTAATTTTATTAAGAAGTTATCGAGATTATGTTTCCCAATCTCTATAAGGTGTGTAATTTGTTAATATTGTTGTGAATACTGAAATCCTGAAGATAGCCTAGCTATAACCAGTTGCTGAATAAAATTGTTAAGTAAGGAAGACTATTCATGGATTTCCACCAAGGATTGAGTTTTTAGTTAATATTTNCGAAGTTCTCGCCTTTCTCGTGGGTTAGGCTCTTGCTAGTGTAGAGGGAATTGAATGAGACAACTAACGCGTCCTGGTGGTGTAATGGTTAAGCACGCCGGCCCGGATAGCAGGAGATCCAGGTTCGATTCCGGCTGGGACAGATAGTTTTTTATATTCTATTCCCTCTCATTAATTACTTCTTATTCTTGTTTCTCTTTTATTTTATTTTATTTTTTCTTAATTTCTTATTTAAATTTTGTTATTTGTTGTTTTTTTTCATTTTATTATAACTTGGGAAGAGTAGCTTTTTCCAAATTTACAATGGAGGGTCCCATTTGGAACTCTTCAAGCCCCAAGAGAAAAAGGCAGAATATTCAAATCATAATATAAATATTGTTTCTGAAAATATCAATAAATCTGGTAAACAAAGAATAAGATTCATTATTTTTTTTAAAATCAGGAGAGGGTGACCTTAAAAATATCTCACCATTCATAATTAATAAGGCTAACTCGGCCTGTGCCGGTGAAAAAAAAAAAAACTTAGAGTTGGAACCATTTCAACTGAATGTCATAATGATACTCAATCATCAAAATTACTGAATTTAAAATAATTTTAAAAAAATCTCTGTAACAGCCACATATAAGATTGAGCGGTAGCAAAGGCTTAGTATTCCCAACTGAATTACTGTGTGTTACAACAATTGAAGTATTGTCTGAGTTATAATCATTAAATGTTGTTGAAATGAAACAAATAATTAATCAAATAAGAGGCTGTACATCTAGATTTATTCTTACTTTTTTAAACCCCACTTACCTTCACTTATTAAAGCAGGATATCTAAAACATTATGTCATTCCTTATATACCAGCACCTCTGTGGTGTTTTAACTGTTATAAGTTTGAACATATCTCAGGCACCTGTGGTAGCACTTCTCCAAACTGTAAATAATGCTCACAAACTGGTTGCTCTGACATTAATTGTGATAACTCTCCTTTTTGTATTAATTGTAATGGAGAACATGAACCACTACATCCCCAGTGTTTGTCCTACATTAATAAAAGAAGTAAAAAAAATCCAGGTAACTAATAAAGTAAGTGAATATATATTGACATCATACAACATTAATAATAATAACATTACAGCACACTTCACTTGAAAGAAAACACATACTGTCTCAATTCAAACAAAACCTGCAACTGAGCAGGCTACAAATCCCTTAAGTGATTAAGGATTTGTAGCCTCTCGCTGCCGGCACGAGCCCAGCTCCCTCCCCTCCCTATATATTTATTAAAAGAATAGCTAATGGAAGACAAAATAGGTTACACTGGTAATTAATATGAGAAAGTAAATAAAATAATTGAAAAAATAATGATACATAGAGACTCAATTATCAAGTAGCTTCAGAAAAATGTGTTTGACCTAAAAGAAATTAAGAAACAGTTAAAAAACAGTTAACAAAAATATTTCTTCTACAAAAATAGCTACCACAAAAATGTATACCATTTAATTATATTTAAAAAAAAGGTTTCATTATAGTATTTGAAACTATTTGGCTTCTTGGAGAATATGATCATTAAAAATAACAGAGTAAAATTTATATGATTTAAACCTATATCCAAGGAAAAATTTGCTGAGGTTTCAACAAATATTAATGTAAAATATATTATCAAAGAGGCTTGCATCATATTATAAATTATTTCTAAGTAATGAGAAGGTCAAACATTTTTACAAAGCACTTTCCAACAAACTACAATAATGACAAAATGGATTTAGAAACTACGCTTTTTTTCGAAGATATAACTGGTCAGCATAAAAGGAGATTATGATTTGTTTATTAAAATTTTATAAAATTTTTATCTGAAAAAAAAGGAAAAAAAAAAAAATCGAAATGTCTGTCTATTATTTACTGGTGATCTTAATGTGGATGAATAAAAATGTGAGGAAATATAAATTGTGCTGTAAATTCCTAAGGCGCAATTTAATAAATTAGTTATTTAATAATTTAGTTATTGAATCTTCTTATGTAGTCAAAGGAATAATGGGAACAGCAAAGGACTGTTGTATGTATAATAGTAGGGATAGGAACTTAATAGTTCACAAAACAGTTTAACTGGTTATTCTGATCATCCAGCTATTAAATGACTTTATGGAGTTAAGATATGTGGAAAATAAAGCATTAAAAATGTTTAAAGAAACCAACAAAAAAAAATTGAAAAAAGTTCGAAGAAAATAAAATAGGAAATTCAATGGACTTCCCAAAAATGTATTTGAAAGCTTCTTTTTGTCTCCAATTACAGATACAGAATTTAAAGGTGATATAATAATAAACATAATAAACGAAAGCAAAAAAAAAAGTGATTAGGGTAATGTTATTTTCTGAGCGAATGCAGTTGAAGAAATTTTTTATATTGTTATCATGTTGGGTGATGCTTGATTTTAAGTAGTTATTTGTTCTATGTAAGTGGCTAGGCAATTGTTAGTAGAACAGGGAATATGGTAAACAATGTTATATTGGTGAGGAGAGGTACAAGGTCTTTAATCTGCGATTAGGGGCAGTTGTATTTGATTTTGGTGTGAAGACCAAGTCTGAAATGAGGGATATATGGGAGATTTCTTTTAATTTTCAGTGAGACCTAAGATGAAAGGAAGAGAGCGATGTTTCAGAAAACAATGGGAGTAAATAGTTTTCAGAAAAATTGGTTTGCATAAAATTGGAGTTGTTAGTAAGAGGATTGTCAAATTTTTAAATTAGTTTGTTTATAATGTACTCGAAAGAAATTGAGTTAGAGAATGTAGGTGATCCACCACCTTCCTCTTTCTCTGCCCCTTTCCTCTTTTTACATGCCATTCACATATTATATCTTTATCGGTCTGGCTTGCCAGACACTCCCTGGCACAATAATCCAGTATTTAAATTTACTCAAATATAATCCTTTTTATAATACATTATTTTCACATAGAACATAAAGTATAGTATAATCAATTTAATTTACTTCAACATAGACTTTTTTTGTTTAATTTCTTTGCAAACTTTTATAATTTTATTGTAATCTAGACTTCTGTAATCTAGACTCTAGAATTTACATTCTAGTAATGTTTCAATGCATTGCAAGCCAAAATTTTAGCATTAAAGAATAAATTCTGAGAATTTTTTAAAATGACATTTTTAAAAACTTTTTTCTAACCAATCCTTAATTATAAACGCCTATACATTTACTCATTACAACAGTCAATTATCTCCTTCTCCTCTTCAAGTATATAAACAACCTTCCATCACTTTTATACCCTTCCCCCCAAAAAAATTGTTATTCTGGCCATTTTGAATAAAAAAAAAAAAAATAAGAGCCAAATATTAATATAAATAACATTCTTTCAGCTATTAATAAATGGATGATATACAAAACACTTTTTAAATATTTTCATAATAAATTAGTATGAGTTTTCAAATTTTAATTAAAGAGGTTAAAAAATACTGAATTTTTAAGATTAATTTTTTGATAAAAGTAAATGTTGATAAATATAAATGAGTTAAAGAAAAATGAATAATGATATATGTATATTTAAAAAATATTAAAGAAGCCAATAAACACTTAAAAAGACTATACCATAGGATTGTTGAGTCTCGGTTGCCAGACTAATACCCTTAAGGTAATTTAAGAAGCTTTGAATATTTTTAAAATTCATGACCAGATTATTACTGTTATGTCCAATTTAAATGCTTGATCATCATGCAGAGGTTGTTTTAAGTCATTGCAAATTATTTTCACTGCTTCTCTTTATGTAAATCATACACTTAAAACACTTTTTTGGATCTACCTTGACCGAACCCCAACTAAAATCATCTAATAATTAGCATAAACTATATTAGGTTAGAGAAATTAGTCAGAGTTTTGGTCAGGATCAGAAAACAAAAGTACTCCAAAATTGTTGGGTTATTATATTTCTATTGTCGATGTTTTGATTTAACTTGTAAGTCATCATTAGGGCTGAAATAGAATACAACCTATCACGCATACAGAATTATAGATAGAAATTAACAGACAGAGATGTGCTATGTTATATGACTGAAAAAGATTTACATATTAAACTGAACAATAAAGTATAAAAGAATATAAGCTATGAATATCAATGTTATCTGATGTGGTATGTTATATGACAGAAAAATATTTATATATTAAACTAAACAATACAAATATGAAATAATATAAGTTATAAATATCATTATTATGTATAAAAACTTTATATGTACCAATAGTGATGTCTGGAGGGATCTCTGAGGGAGATTTATAGTTACATCTCAGAGTGCAGTACTAAACTGAGAGACAACTGGTGAAAAGGGGGTGGGAGGGGTTTTGTCAGCACACTTCAAATGGAGGAAACAATGGTCAGGTTAATGCTTTCAAAGGAAAGTTTGAATGACAGATGCCGGAGATTATTTACCTGAATTTTTCTGGGTTTGATTCCTGGCTGAGGTTGTAAGATTTTTTTTTTGGCTCCCTTTACAAATCATATTAATAATTAAATGGGGAATTACTTTAGCTCAATTATCATCATGATTTGAATGGCCCTTTGCCACAAGGGAGTCTAATAAATGGCTAATAATATTAGCTCTTTCGAGTATAGACGGTATATTTGTTATACTTGGGGTTTGACTTGTAGTGAGGTATGGGGAGCTAGAGATTATTGAGCTTCCTTGGTGGTGTAGAGATAGCATGCCCACCCTGCAAGTGGGAGACCCAGGTTCGATTCCTGGCTGAGGTAGTAAGATTTTTTTCTGGCTCCCTTTACGATTCATGTTTCTAATATCTAAATTTTCCCACCCCCACGACAATCACGTCTCCTCTTTATCTTCTTCTCTCTCCTCACCTATTCCTATACCCCATTATCGCCCATTCCTCCCATTACAGATAAAATAAAAAAAAACACCTCAAATATAACCTGCAAAATCTGCATTTAGGCCTCCACACCAATAATTATTACAAAAATTTTATACTTCCCTGAAAGATTCTATATTATGTTCCAGCAGTCCAATGTTATATACCAAATTCCATGTTCAGATAATAATTGTTCTGCTTCATATATTGGCCAAACAAAGAACCATCTTAATAAAAGATAAAACAACATGAACACAGCATTAAGATTCAGGATACAAATTCTTCGGCCCTCTCTCTTCCTTCATGCTATTAGCAACAACCATGCACCTGCTTTTAATCAAGCTACTGTCCTGGCCTCTGAGCTTTTCCTTGAAAAAAGGCTGACTTTAGAATGTGTGCACATTAATTTTAATCCTACCTCTATTAGTGCTTGGCAGGACAAAGACCTCATTTCCTCAGCTTATTCTAATATTTTCTGTATAATTTAATTGAAAAATTGAGCTAATTTATCCCTGGCTTCTTCTGCCTTTCCAACTTTCCTTTGAAAGTATGAAACCGACCATTGTTACCTACCTTTGAAGTGTGCTGACAAACCCCCACCCATCCCCTTTTAACCGGTTGTCTCTCAATTTAGCTCTGTACTCTGTAATGTGATCATAAACCTCCCTCGGACATCTCTTCAGACATCTCTATCAGTACATATAAAGTTTTTATGTATAACATTGATATTTATAACTCATATTCTGTTATTTAACATACCATATCTCTGTCTGTTCATTCCTATCTATAATTCTATAAGTGTAGTAGTATGTATTGTATTTCAGCCCTGATGATGACTTACAAGTTATGTTGAAACATCGACAATAATAAAATAATTACCCAAAAATTCTGGAATATTTTATTTTTCTGATCCTGGCCGAAACCCTGACTAATTTCTCCAGCATAATATTCTACGGCCAACAAACCTCCAACTATAAGCTATATTATTTGTATTATAAGTAAGTGGTGTTTGTTTTGTATATTATGGTATATATAATTTGTATTAGTATTAGGTGGGGCATGATTCTCTAGTGGTTAGGGCTCTGGACTTCTGAGCCAAAGGCCTGAATTCAATAATCGAAGTCTACAGTTTTTTTTTTTAATTTTATTTTTTAATTTTTTTTTTGCACTTATGTTTTTAATAACCTAGAGGATTCATATATTCACGAATATCCAGCCATACACTTTCAATAGTGGGCCATGAGTTGAGAATAAACATATTCTTAACATGTCTTTACTCCTGGCCTCTCTGGGTTCTTGAATTGGGTTTTTAGTATTAGGCATATGTGTTTTACATTTTATTGACTTTGAGATCTATTAATGCCGATGGTATAGTATAATATATTCATTCATATATTCATGTTATATGACGCTTTTTAATTTGTTTTATTTTTCTTCTAATGTATATTTAGATTTCTATTAATAAATGTTCTATTGTAATCTACATTTTTTTAAAAATCCGTTGTGCAGAAACAGTAAGAACATACAAATACTTAGACAGTTTAATTGTTGAATGTTTATAATTAAAACTTTCATAAAATTATTAAAAGATTTTATAAAATCATATAAGATTTAATTTCTTTTACAAATAAATTATTATATTTGTCTCACTTGTTTTTTATTTTTTATTTTGACATTCTAGATCCACTTGAAAGTCATATATTTTTGTTTCTTATCTTAGTCATTATTTAATTTTAAAAATTATAGCAGTGGTAACATTATTTTTACTTAAGAGTTTATCTGAGCTTGAGGAAGCTAATATTACGCATACTATTTCATATTTTATTTTTTATATGTCCATTCTTGCCATTTCTTTCTCACTTTCTAGAAAGACTAAAGGCCTATTTTAATTTTTTAACTGATTTATTTGTCTTCTAACTTTCGTACAAGTAAATCATTCAGTTCAAAAACATAAAGTACGTGCTCTTTATTATTTTGAACTTGAAAAATAAGAAAAATTTTTCAGAAAACAGAAAAAATGTAAATATGGTATCATTGGCTGTTGATAAATTATTTTTGTCTATTTGATGCAATTCTACTAATAGAAAGATGTAATGTAATATAAATTTAATCTTTTAAGATTGCTTAAACTGATATAAAATAAATGTTTCTCATATATATAGAGTTGAAAGTTTTATTCATTGCATGTGCTGAGGTGAAGGTTTTAAGTTGTGGGTGTCAAAGAAATAGATATTCCTCCATTTATAAATAGCTTTTTTAATTTGAGAGGCTTTTTGATGCTATTAACATCATCAGAGCCTGTGTTGTTCTGAGCTGCTACTTCTTCCTTGTTGAAGAAGCATAATTGAAATTTTATTTATTTTATTTTTTCATATTATATGCAAGTCAAACATTTATTTGAACCTTGGTAAAAAAATTAATTTTACTATTAAATTAACTTATTAATAGTTAAATAATAGGAGCCTTTAAGTAAAAAAAATAATTACTCAGATGTCATATGTTTCAGGGTACTCCCCTCAAGCCTAAAGTCAGCCCTTCATTGGCTGTGAAGACTTTACCTATACCAGGTGTCTTCATGGTGGACTTTTACAAGTGAGTCTGTAGTCTGTTATAAATAGTTAACTCTACCTCATTTTTTATAGGAAAGGAAAATAAGGTTGCTTAAATAAAGAATGTTGAATCGATGTTTCAATTTATTTTGGCACAGGGATTTTAGAAAGTAAGTGTGGTGGAGTAAAATGTGTACTAAGCTTGAGTGGCATATATTTTTCAATTTTAATTTAATATTTTTACATATATATTGTTTAAATTATGTAAAAATCCAATAAAGATGTATTAGATCAATAAAGTTATTGAATGTTCCTATTTAAAATTTAGATTCTCAATAAACCCTCACCCTTACTTGAAATGGATTAAATGTATGGTATTTCTCTATACCAAACATAACTTCAGAGTATTACGTTGACCCTCATCAGGAAGGTTCAGCGAATTACACCTAACCTAACCTTCTTATTCTTGATAAATATTTTATTTGGTTGTGGTTTATTATCCCACGTAAATTTCAAACAATTAATGAGAGGGAATAGAATATAAAAAACTATCTGTCCCAGCCAGGAATCGAACCTGGATCTCCTGCTATCCGGGCTGGCGTGCTTAACCATTACACCACCAGGGCACGTTAGTTGTCTCATTCAACTGTTTAAAATTTACGTGGGATAAAATTCCACAACCAAATAAAATATTTATAAAGAAAAAATTAAATAAAGTAAATGACGAGAGTCGACAAAATGTATGACAATGTCAGCTCCTTCGAGTACAAGACGAAGTTCTCGCCTTTCTCGTGGGTTAGGCTCTTGCTAGTGTAGAGGGAATTGAATGAGACAACTAACGCGTCCTGGTGGTGTAATGGTTAAGCACGCCGGCCCGGATAGCAGGAGATCCAGGTTCGATTCCGGCTGGGACAGATAGTTTTTTATATTCTATTCCCTCTCATTAATTACTTCTTATTCTTGTTTCTCTTTTATTTTATTTTATTTTTTCTTAATTTCTTATTTAAATTTTGTTATTTGTTGTTTTTTTTCATTTTATTATAACTTGGGAAGAGTAGCTTTTTCCAAATTTACAATGGAGGGTCCCATTTGGAACTCTTCAAGCCCCAAGAGAAAAAGGCAGAATATTCAAATCATAATATAAATATTGTTTCTGAAAATATCAATAAATCTGGTAAACAAAGAATAAGATTCATTATTTTTTTTAAAATCAGGAGAGGGTGACCTTAAAAATATCTCACCATTCATAATTAATAAGGCTAACTCGGCCTGTGCCGGTGAAAAAAAAAAAAACTTAGAGTTGGAACCATTTCAACTGAATGTCATAATGATACTCAATCATCAAAATTACTGAATTTAAAATAATTTTAAAAAAATCTCTGTAACAGCCACATATAAGATTGAGCGGTAGCAAAGGCTTAGTATTCCCAACTGAATTACTGTGTGTTACAACAATTGAAGTATTGTCTGAGTTATAATCATTAAATGTTGTTGAAATGAAACAAATAATTAATCAAATAAGAGGCTGTACATCTAGATTTATTCTTACTTTTTTAAACCCCACTTACCTTCACTTATTAAAGCAGGATATCTAAAACATTATGTCATTCCTTATATACCAGCACCTCTGTGGTGTTTTAACTGTTATAAGTTTGAACATATCTCAGGCACCTGTGGTAGCACTTCTCCAAACTGTAAATAATGCTCACAAACTGGTTGCTCTGACATTAATTGTGATAACTCTCCTTTTTGTATTAATTGTAATGGAGAACATGAACCACTACATCCCCAGTGTTTGTCCTACATTAATAAAAGAAGTAAAAAAAATCCAGGTAACTAATAAAGTAAGTGAATATATATTGACATCATACAACATTAATAATAATAACATTACAGCACACTTCACTTGAAAGAAAACACATACTGTCTCAATTCAAACAAAACCTGCAACTGAGCAGGCTACAAATCCCTTAAGTGATTAAGGATTTGTAGCCTCTCGCTGCCGGCACGAGCCCAGCTCCCTCCCCTCCCTCATCTACTCCCACACCAGGCCGTCGCACATATTACCACCCTCCAGGCCTTCTCCTAGTGGAGGTACCCTATAGTCCCTGTCCCCGGGCTGAAGCCCACCTCCCATACTGCATCTGCTACAGATGCAAATCTCTCCCTCTTCCAAATTGTATACCCTTCTAAATTAAAAAGGCTCCCTCTTCTGGTTCTATAAAATCAAATAATAGTTCACCGTGACCTTCATAAAAAAATAATAGTATATTACTGGCTCTATTGATAGTATATGATGTATATTGTCTGTCTACCTGTATGACTGCATCTTTTTACATTAAATGATTTGTACACAAATGGAATATCAACGGCATCTGGTTACCTAAGTCTGATTTTATCCCGTGTGAGTGGTTGTCTAAATGTTTGTTATATTTCTATCAGGGAGTGAATGCACTGGCATTTTTCTCCCCCTTTCAATCCCTCCTTGACTCCCTACCTAGTCTCCTTCTTATCCTAGGATAAGGAGAAGATGGGTGCCGGATAGTCTATCGCGGGTTAACCTGGGCTCCTCTCTGAGGACGGGTTACGTCCCGGGATAGACGAGCAAGGACTCTTATCATGTACCCCATCAAAAAATTAAGTGTAAAAAATGTACAGATAATTTTTTTTTTTAATAAAGAGTTAATTCAGAAGTAAAAATATTTCTATCAATTTTGTTTCAATTCATTTGTTTTGTCGTGTAATATAATTTATGCCCCAGTTTGACTTACCAAAATCCTAATTAACAATCAAATTGCCTATTATATAAAAAAAGTAACTCAGGGTCTTAATAGTTACTTGAAAAGCTTTGATTTTCTTTACTTTATTATATTTTTAATATCCATCGACCATTTGCAAAAATAAATTTAAATACTGAGTTTAGCTTCTTTATTTCAAAATTGTGAATGCTAGAGCATATGTACACAAAAATTGTAATGCCTCAAAATAATTTAATGTAGTTAAAACATTCAGTCCTTATGTTAAANAAAAACATATTAGGAAAGACATTTAAGAATGTAATTTCAAGAGCTTGTAAGTTACGTGTGTAACTGTCAAATGATCCCACTTTTTCCACAATATTATTATAACATTAAAAGTAATTGATTAGGAAAAGAACAGAAGGGTTCGCATGAACACTCAAAGAAAAGAGATTTTAGTTTTGTTTTTTTTCTTAATTCTAGCTACTCATTAGTGGTGTGTTGACATAGGTTGGTGGCATCAACACATTTTTTTTTTTTTCAACCTATGGTACAATGGTCACTGATACTAGCTAAAATATTTGCATGAGTATTTGTTTGTTTTATTTATAAGAATCTAAGCAAAATAATTATTTCAGATAGGGCTTCTAGAATAATTTATTTTTTTACAGACAACTGATGGAAGCATGTTTCCCCAAAACAGCCCCCAATAAGGTTCGCTGCTTTGAGCTGTACTGTATTCATCTTGGACTGGCAACTTCCTCCTTTGTTCTTGAGCAGTCTCGAAGGATCGCAGCCACCATATGTGAGGTCACTGGAGTACCGTCCAATCCGTTAGATTTATTATGAGCCCAGCCAAGTTTCATCTGTGAAATAGTGACCAAATGTGCAAACTGCCCTTTGATTCCAATGTGAGTGAGATAGTTGCATAATGCCCATTCATACTACTTCTCTCATCTGCAATGGTAATTGTTACTATTTGAATCACCCTGATAAATAATATTACTATGTCAGGAGGAATATTTAGGTCATGGGTGGTAAAGTAGAAAAAGTTTCTCATGATTACAGTAATTTAAGTATTGATATTGTCTAATTACTTTTGGCATCTTTGAACCTCAGTTTTGAGTTCAAAGATGTGTTAGGCTGTTTTTTATCCAATTATTGTTCTATTTTTTTCATATTTTACAAAATAAGTGACTTCTGTTTGGCTGAGTGCCAAATTGAATTGTCCAAAAATAATTTTAATTCTAGAATAATTTTTTATATGTGATGTTAATTACAATTTAGGAGTTAAATTATTCAAGATTTTAAAATATTAAATATCCACTGATTATTATAATTTTATTAGTTATAAGCTTTTGTGCTAGTGTAGAGGGAATTGAATGAGACAACTAACGCNTTAAATTAAAAAAAATTAGGAGAATTGAATGTATTCACCATTACTATCAACTTATAAATTTCCATTTTTATAATTAGTTGAAGCTCAAAAGAAATTGGTTGTTAGTTGAAAAAATTCAATAAATTATTCTACCATCATTATTTCTCTTATAAATTTCAAGAATCCAGTTTAAATATCTTCTTTTTATTCAAAATATTTATCATTATAAGGAATGTAGAAAATGAAACAAAATAATTATAGTGAATTGAAATTTTCTTTGAAGAACGAATATGAAAAGTCTAAACCCACAGTACTTTCCATCACAAAATTTTCTCTTTGACACACCTATGTCATAATGGGATCTCCATAAAATTTGTATTTTTTTTCTATCTTCTCTTTTGATGATCACCATAAAAATTCCATATAGGAACATAACATTCAAAAAGTGTTTATAATCTAAAAAAATAAATAAAATAAAATTCTATACCTTCAGAATAATTTGTAAAAAAATTCATTCCTTGACACAACACTTACATCATAAGGGGATACCAATAAATTTCTATTTTAAACCATATTGTTTAATACAATTTTTGAAATAATATTTATACTTTATTTTAATAAATTCATAGCTAACTGCTATACTGCTGCTAAAGGCTAGCTACATGTTTAATAAAATAACTGTAATGGGATAATTTCATATTTTCAGTTCCCTCAAATCACAGACAACCTCTTTGCAGGATTACCCATGAGAGAGGAAAAAAAATGTAGAAGTGTTTACTGGACCAGGGCAATTTTAAAATTTTAACTCTAAATTTAGGATTAATGGATTGTACTGGCATAAAGCTAGACGTTTCATTGGAACAAATAACATCTTAATCCCAAATTTCATCAGAATCTGTTCTGACACTTTTGTGTGCGCCTTATGGCAGTGAGTTTTTTTAAATATTCAATTTTTGGATTCTATGCTTATTGTTAGGTAAAACATACATGTTGTAAGAGTTTTATAATTATGATGTTTTTGATTATTTACAATAGTTGGCTTATTTGATTATTTACAATAGAAAATATTAGTATTCCTTCTTTTGATACATATTCCTATCCCTATACCTGTTCATTATTAAGTGCGAATTAGCGGTCATACAGGGGATTCATGCACATCAGTAAATAGACTGGTCAAACTCACTCCAACTTGTTATTTTTCGTATTGATTTACATTTGACGGACCATTTCAGACATACTTCTACCTGAAGTTAGTCATCTTTTCAGTATATGAGATGAATAATTCACAAATTATGAAGTTTGTTGGTTTGAATTGTCTGAAGGGTATTTGAGGAAAATAAATTCCCATAATTATTATGAGAGTAATTATTACTACTCTCTTAATAATTATTGCAGAGACATGAAGCATAGAAATGTTGGGACAAATAACATTGGTGATTGCTCTATTCGTGAAGCAGTGCAAATAATTTTTAAAAAATCATTTTTTCTTATTATCAATAAATTAAAAAAAATGCTGAAATCCAGTCCCTCAGCTGATGAGCCTTAATAGAACTACCATAGTTTCCAGTTGTGCATTCACTTCTGAAAAATAAACCAGAAACAAATGAAATTTTTAATTTAAAGTTCTTTTGATTTCCCTTCATTCTTCTTCAAAGTTCAGCAACTAGAAAGAAACTTGTGATGTAACAAGCAATTAAATGTATAGGTAACAATCAATTTATTTTTAATTCAAAAACCTGTTTTTCAATGTATTTACTTTCATGTACCAATAAACTGCACTGTAATAACATTCAAAACCCCAGAATAAATGTGCTAATGATGTTTTTGGATAACCTCAATGAATATTGAAGACTGGCAAATGAGTGGTAACAGTGCTTTGGTTAGTACATCGCTAGTGGCCAAAATGTTTTCCTTTGAAAGCAGAAAAAAAAAAAAAAAATAAGCACCAAAAACAGTTTTTGATTCTCATAAATTTTATATTTCTGGATTTTTAGTTGTAAAACAGGAATATGAAAGAAAGACAGTTTTGCTTTTTACTAAAATTTTGGGTACCCTAACATAGAGACTAATTTTTATTGGAACACTTGGACAGAAGTTTCTCTCAGAAAGGAAGTGATTTTATATTTTGGTCATAAATGAACACCCTAACTGTGGTTCAGTCATTTTCCATACTAAGTTAGCAGTATATTTTTTGCTCATGAAAGTAAACACATTCAAAATTAAATGTTAACAAAGAGAGAAAAAGTTTTAAAATAATAATAATCTAATCTTGAACAAGATCTGAAAAAAAATAAAAAATAAATGTTTTTATAATAATTCATACTTCTGTTTATAATTTCCAGGTCCTTTCTGTACAGATTAACAAATTTATATTTCAGCAAACAAATCTTCCTTTAACTTTTAGGCTGCAAATAATGACAGGCCTTATCTGATAAACTAGAACGTGACTAAAGTCTGTTTTATTTGTCATATATTTTTCTGTCAGAAGTTAAACTAATGAAGTTAGTTGTGATATCACTCCTAATACCATCTATTTCTCAATTTTTCTATGATTAATAGAGGCAAGAGCAGTGTTGTAATGAAATATTGCTTCATTTTGATTAACCAAGGCAGGACATTTTTCTTTCCTCTTAAGTTTTTTTTTTTTTTTTGTAGTGCTTTAAAAGACCATTAAA